>JAPKLW010000133.1:202928-323540 GCA_026898455.1 Plectranthus barbatus | reverse complement strand
TAATAATTGATGGATCGAGAGATGAAAATTATTAACAGGAAGAGAGAATTAATTGTGTTTGTTTTCTGTCTCAAAAGGAAGAAACCTACATAGGAATAATTAGATAATTATGAGATTGATTAATTTGGTGTTCTTGAGACCGAGAGGAGATAGTCACTAATTAATAATCTAGGATTTAATTGCCTGACCAAAGAATTTAATCCACAAAAATCTATGTTTTACCCATTGCTGAGTTGATTGATATTGCATGTTGATGATTAGATTGTCTGTCCTAGGATCTGTGTTTTCTTTAATTGTTTTCAAAACCTTTATTTTATTGCACTGTCATCTTTAATTTACAAAACAAAACCCTTTTTCAAATTCCTCAAACTTCTATGTCCTAGAAATTATAACTAGTACTTTGGATTTTTCGTTGCACAGTCCCTGTGGGATCGACCACCTTAGGGTGTAAAAAAATTATTTGCTCGCTGCTTTCTGCAGTTATCAGTTATCTTTGACAAATCTTTTTTCCTTGAGACTTGTGGTTTTAACAAACCAATCCTCTTTCAGCATCTTCGAGAAGATCTTTGCATCGAGGTCAGTGACTGTGTACTCTTTCCCAAGGTTCTTGATCTCACAGACTATAGCGTTAAAACGAGCCTCCATTGATATAATATTCTCTCGGGGAGCATCTGGAAAGATTAATACCTATCAACGCAAATATGCATTTTGTTGTATTTCATCTGGTCTGTCTCTTGGCAAAGAGTATCAAGGAAATCCCACACTTGCTTAGCAGTGTCATACTCAAGTGCTTCTTCAACCAGGGGCTCTTGAAGGGCTTGTAAGATCAGCCCATGCGCCATTGGGTCCAGGTGTGCATGGACCTTGTCCTCTGAAGTCCATTCTGCGTAACGTTTCTCAATGATCTTCGGACCATCTGCTCCTCCGAGCTGCGTATTAACTTTGGCGATCTTTAGTGGTCTGTTAGCTATTACTTCAGCCATCTCGGGATGGATGTTCTTTAGCATGATAAAAGATTTTTCTTCCAAACATTGTAGTTTTCTGCGGAATACTTCGGAAGCTTTACAACGTTCATCATCTTGTACCTGAGCTAGACACAAAAATAATACAAGTGCAAGGAAATATGGATCCGGTCACAACGACCAGCCTGTAAGGACTGACAGGCATTGATGCCTCTTGTTGGTCCCGAAATCATAGATATAATGTATGCAATGGAAATCTAAAAAAATCTTGCCCTTCTGAAAACTGACTTTCGGACTCAGTTTTCAGTTTCCAAAAAACTCAATTTTAGCTCAAAATAACTTTAAGTTTCAGGTTTCAAGTATACACTTCAATACTTAGAAAGTATTGAAGGTTTCAAATAAGTAAGAAAGCTTAATATGAAGAAACATAAAGAAAGCTGTAAATTGACTCAGGATATTTTATAGTGGTTCGGAGCCTTAAGTTGTACGTCCACTCTTCCAAACTTAATCAGGAATCCACTAATGTTCTGATTAAAAAGTTTGTCATGATCTATGTTAGCCCGTCGGAAACCTCCGTCCTTTGGTCTACTAGGTCACTAGCCCAGAAAACATGAGCCGCTCCTTCTTCAGACTTGAAGTGAGGACGCACCTCGCAGCCTTCAATATGTATGGTTGGATGTTTGTGGTTCTTCCCAGAACTTCAGGTTGTTGGCAAAGCCTGTCAGAATCAGTATTCTAGAGTAGAATACTGACTCTGGGAATATTACTTGAAAAGTAATAAACACCAAGTAAGGTAGCTTAAGCTTGAGATCTTTATCCTTGTCTACTTAGACAGATACACGGAAAGAGTAGCTTAAGTTGTAAGACTTAAGCTTCGTGACAAACAAGGAAATTCAGAAAGCTTTTAGAACTTTTGACTTTTCAATTTAGCACAATTTTGGCATAGCTTTTCGAGAGATTCATATATTTATTTCTATCAAAGTTGACTCCTATTTATAGCTGGGTTAGTTGATAATTTGAAATTCTTCCCGTTAGACTCATAGATTCATCCGTTAGAAAAAAATAGAATCTCATCCAATCATTGCCCATTCGTTTCTAATTGTCGCAGCCTGCTCTGCTCTGCTCTAAAATACTTTGACTTTGGCAGTGTACTTTTCACCTGCCCTTGATAGACTCAGTTCAGTCCGAAAAACTTAGATTTAATTTTCCTCGTACTTATTATTGCTCGACACTTTAGGAATCTTCAATATGACTTTGAGTTCCATTTGGATTCATTTTGTCTCCTTGAGTTTCACGTGCTCTTTAACTTCTAAAATCGAAAACTGAAATTCTCAAATCTCAAGTTTTAAGTTTCGTCTTCTCTTCAGTGAAAACTCATTTTCCAAAAACATAGTTTTTGGGCAATTCAAGTTTCTTCAAATCTTCAAGCACAATTTCTGAAACTTAATTATTGACATGTTGAGCTTTGGCTTCCATAAATTTCTCCCTTATAGACTATCTTCAGCTTCAGTTTCTAGTTTCTATTACAACTCGATATATATCCTATGCAAGGATTACATGTAGAAACATACTAGAAAATTAAAGTTAAAGTAAGTTTTGACACACCAAAACATCAAAATAAAAGGTTAACTGAAACTGAGTTTCTAACACTTACAGCATGCCTTGTATTTTTATTGGTTACAGTTCGAACTTTAAAGGGTTTTTTTGCCTTCACTCTACCTACTCTCGTGTTTATATTACATGCCGTGAACGATGTGATGAGTCTTGCCTACCCTTCTCTGCTACTTCCTCGCCTTCGCTTGCCTCTACACTTAGCATCTCCAAGTTCCCAAACTCCCCGTTCCCACATAATACGTCGCATATTTCCTAAAACACCACTTGAAACTCCTCTCTGCAAAACCCCTCGCCATCTCAGACATGTCAAATTTGCCCCACTGATCTTATACCACTCTTGCTTCCAGCCCCTGTGCTCTCTGCCACGTACCCCTACACCGTCTCCACCAGCTTTTCCTCACTCCCCACATGCCGTACCTGAACAGCCACAGCCCCCACCTCCTGTCCTTCCCATGCATTCTCATGCAAACCCATGTAATACACATCCTATGCAGACCCACGCAATGTCGGTATCTTCAAAACTCGACACCTAGTTAACTTGGTCGAACTTGATTCACAATGCTTAATTTCCGCCCTCACTACTTCTGCTGAATCACGGGTTATTGGGACTGCTCTTAAAAACCCTCGCTGGGTCACCACCATGAATGAGGAATAGCTGTTTTACAAGCTAATCATACTTGGGAACTTGTGGCCCGCCTTTCGGACTCCAATGTCGTTGGTTCCAAATGGGTGTACCTAACCAAATTCCTACTGGATGACTCTATCGATAGCTTCAAAGCCTGACTTAGTTCTCAAGGTTTTAGTTAGCTTCATGGGTTCAACTTTACTCTTACTTTTAGCCATGAGGCTTCCACCGTTCGTATTATTATTTCTCTTGTCGCCATGCGATCTTGGCCATCACATCAGCTCATTGTCAATAATGCATTCTCAAATGGCTCTCTCCCGTCTATATGGAACAACCACCTGGCTTTTCTTGATGCGAGGTTTTTGAGTCATGTATGTCGTCTGCACAAAGCTCTCTATGGTCTTTGTCAAGCTCCTCTAGCTTGGTATCAGCAGCTCCAGAAGTCTTTGTCAGACTTCTCTATAAAAGACCTCGGGTAGCTAGGTTATTTTCTTGGTTTGGAATTCTTGTACCCTTCTTCTGGTGGTCTTTTTCTTGGACAAGCTAATTATGCTCAAGACATTCTCACTCGGGCTGACCTGCTTGATTCCAAACCGGTCTCAACTCCCATCTCACCCGGTATCACAGTCACGACTATTGGCTTTGAGTTTCATGACCATACTCTATATCGCTTCTTGGTTGGTGCTCTTCAGTATTTAACAACCACTCGTCTGAATATTTCTTACAATGTAAATACTGGGAGTCAGTTTCAACAAATACCAACAATCGATCACTTTCAAGCGGTCAAGCGGATATTGAGATGTATCAAAGGCACTATTAGCTTTGTCTTAACGTTCGCACTAAGACCACTTAAACTACTTTGTTATTCTGGCACGCACTGGGCTCGTTGTATTGACACTCCCACTTATGGCTATTCTATTTATCTTGGCCCAAATCTTGTCTCTTGAGGTCAGCTAAGAAACAACCAACTGTCTCTCGCTCGAGCTGCGAACCCGAGTAATGCTGCAATTGAAGTTCTTTGGGTCTCCAATTTGCTAAAAGATCTTCATTCTATTCGTACCGACCCTCCTATCCTGCTCTGTGGCAATCGCAATGCACTTTTTCTTACTCAAAATCTAGTATCTCATAAGCATGTCAAGCACATAAATCTCGACTATAATTTTGTGCGAGAGCTGGTTGAATCCGAACACCTGCTCACCAAGTTCATCCCAACTAACTAGCAGGTCGCAAGATATTTTAACTAAGAGCTTGTCACGGTCTGCCTTCCAATTATTTCGCTCCAAGTTTCACAACAAAATCAATCCGACGCTTCGCTTGCGGGGGTGTTAAAGATATGGATAAAGATCTCAAATATCTTGTTGAAGATTGTAAAATAGATTAGTATCTTTTAGTTCCTTTATTTGTGTTTTCCATGTATTCTATATAACCCTAATATTGTACTTCAATTTATTCAATGAGAAATTTAGTTTCACATTCACAATCCACTTGTTAAAAGGTAATATTCGATGGTTGTAAAGGCCTGAAAAAATAGATAAAGTCAACAAATCGTGCAACACTGTACAACAAAAGATACCTGCAAAATATGGTTAGCCATCACTCTTCTCTAAACTGCTACATTTCAAAGTGAAGCCTATAACTACCCGGTCAAAGTGAGATAAAAGATGAATATCAGACTAACAAACGGGAACATCACCTGCTCGATATTCTCTATAAGCATTCTAAAGCTAATGTGCTTTTAACAAGAGACCTCCATAAATCTTATAACTGTAGCTAATCTCCAACAATGATTCCGAGAACTTCCTTGAATCAGGGCAACTCATCAATTTTTTGACTCAATTTTATTGAACCTCATACAATGTTTATGATTCTGAGCTATTTTTCTTAAACCTAAATATCTTAGCTTGTTTTATTTAGATCAACCCGCAAAATTCAACTTACCTCAGTAGGGGAAAGTATATGTTAGTTAGTATATCATGGGAATATAATAATAATCTATATATCAATATCTATATAATATATTAAAAGAAAATAGTGGACAATTAACCGTTCCTGCCAAAACTTATAAATCAAATTTTATTTTATATATTATTTATTCTATTATAACATAGATACAAATAAATAATAATACAAATTTAATATGTTTTATGAGATAATATTCAAATCAAAATGCACAGACTTTGTGATTGAATTTATTTTTAATTAATTTATAGTTATAATTTGAGATACAATATAGAAAATAATTTATTTTATAATATATTAAATATAAAATTGATGAATACAAATTAAATATATATAATAAAAATAGCTGAAAATGCTAGAATATATTAGTTTGTAATTATATTTTAATATCATTAAATAAGATATCATAAATTTGATTCGTGTATCGCACGGGTATAAATAATAATAATAATAATAAGGCAAATTCTCAGATGAGACGGTCTCATCATTTTTATTGTGAGACGAATTTAATGAAATGATGTGTTTTTTAATTGCAAATGATATCTCACCATTTTTATTGTGAGATGCATTTAATGAAATGATGTGTTTCTTTATTGCAAATGATGTATTTCTTTGTTGCAAATAATGTAACTTTTAAAAATGAAATAATCTATTTAATTTATTGAAATGATATATTAAGGTTAGTCTCACAATAAAAAAATAGTGAGACGGTCTCTCAGGACCAACTCTAATAATAATAATAATGGGTGAGGGAACGATGTCATGTCACGTGATGCCCATGCGCCCATATCTCTAATACAACGTTACTAGCCATACCGGGTCACTACAGAATGGGACACGGATCCGGACTCCACCTCTTCCCCTTTTTACCCTGCACTTGCGTACACGTTTAAAAGTTGTAACACAAATGCATTCACTGTATCTGTATGTGCCTCATTCCTGCGGCGGATTCAAATGATTCAGATTTTTATTTTTCCACTTTTTTAAAAAAATTAATACGGATATGAGTTTTTAGGATTTCATTTTTATATTTAGTATTTAATTTAACTGGTGTGATGTGCCGCATGCATGCGGAGACATAAAGACCAGCCAAAATTAAAAAAATTCAATGCACATACTGTATGCATAGATGACAATGCTGCTATTGGAGGTGTAAATTAGTCAGAACTATTCGCTCTCAGAATTGAAAATGCGTTTGTTACTAAATGAATTAAAATTGAATGTTATATATATATATATAGTATTATATTCATGTCAAGTTAATTTAAAAATTATGCTTTAAGTACTTTAAATCAAATGATTATAACACATCTTTTACAGTTATAAGAAAATTATGAATTTAAGTGAATATGATATTAGTTTTTATTTTTCCACACATGCATGTATAAACATTTGACAAAGTGAGAAAGTATTATACAGAATAAAAGAGAATGGATTATGAAGTAATGATGACAAAGAAGAATATGACAGCATATTATCAGATATTTTTTCACAAGTAAAATCCAATTCATAACTTAACCTGAGAAAAATTTGAAGTCCATATATTAGTATTGGAATATCTTATAAAATTAGTCTCATATTGACCGAAAATCAATGTTTGTGAGTATAATAAAATTAATAATTTATTAGTGAGTATGAAAAAATTATCATTTTAAAAAATACTCTCTCCGTCCCTAATTATTAGTCTCAAACCAAAATGGCACAATAATCAATGTTTGTGAGTGTAGTGGAATTAATATTTTATTGATGAGTGTGAAAAAGTTTGCCATTTTAGGAAAGAGGACTAATAAGTGGGACAAACAAAAAAGGTAAGTGTGACTAATAAATTGGGACAGAGGGAGTATAACTAATATATTAGGACAGATAAAAAGGAAAACTAGACTAATCTAGCCGGGACAGAGAATATTAATTTTAATTAGCTTATGCATTGTTCCATTAGTTTCTCTAAATATATGCTACACATAAATTTGATAGCATTTATTTAGTTTTTTTAGAGTAGCATCAAGTTAACCACACTATCCTTATTGATGAAATTTAACAATGAAAGAAAATTTGAGTTTGGGGATGACATAATTGTACAACTCAAATGCTAGTCATGTATCTGTGTAAGATATTGTATTTAGATAGATTTTAGTTGATTTCTTAATAATATTTAAATTTTTTAATATATTTTTATTTTTTATTATTTGAATATATAAATATTATGAAATAAAAATAGAATTACAATGATTTTAAATAAAGAAAATAAAAACTCAAAGACTAGATAAATTAGGTGCTGAATAATTTGAAAACACTTTAAGTGGATTTTATAATTTAGTATGGGATGGGAGCCGATTTGTCTAGAATGGCGTGAAGTGCAAGCTGAATAGGTGGGACCCGATTATTTTCACTGCCAAAAATATGCTGGTACATATGGACGGCTGCGATGATGCGGAAGGGGTTGGAATAATTCCCCGGCCGTCGATGTCTGATTGACGGAAACACACAAACATGAGGATCTTGGGAATATTTTCCTACACAAAGTGGAACGACTTCACCCATCTCTTTCTACTCCATTACATCTTTCTTCCTATATAATATATTTTTTAATACCATTATATTTTCATTTGCTATAAGTAAATAATCAAAAGCATTTGAGTAACCAGAAAGAAACAAAGTAAGTGCTAAAAGTGTGATACCTTTTGGAGTGAGAAAATGAGTATAATAAATGTAATAATGATAGATGTGTTAAATATACAAAATAATTGCCTTTTATGCATAAATCATAAAGCAATGCCCTAATTATCTTAAAATACATGAGATTGTTTGTTAAATAGAGTATAGCATATATAAAATGCACTATATTCATAAAAAAATTAACAAAGAAATCGTTCGCAATTTAATGTCATTTTACATTATATGCATTTTTCTATATTGTATACATAACACTTCGGTCTCAGGATCCAAATAAGTTCATCCGTGGTCTCTCAAGTTATCTACAAATGGTTAGATCTGACTTTCAGACTTACGATTGACCCTATAAATCGAGGTAATGACTAGATCTAGTTTCAAAACAAGCTCATTTGAGATCGATCAAGTCATCTATCAATGGCTAGATTTGGCTTCCAAACTAATGGTTGACCCATTAAATTGAGGTAATGACTAGACTCGACTTCTAAACTGACAAGTAATCCCACAACCCGATGCAAATCTTTTCAGCGTGCTTCATCCTCATTTGCAAGCACCATGAGAAACTATCCCGGGGTCACCAATCATAGTCTATTATCCGGTTAAGCACGCTTAATTTTTTAGTTTTCCTATAATGAGTGCCGGAAAAAAGATTGCACACCATTGTGGTATCAGTAGCACATATCAAATTCATTAAGCTCTCCTCATATAAATAGTATCATTCTTGTACAGTCTTAGAATTATTCTCATTCAAGTGGATTCGGTACATTTATGCACCCTGCTCAATTAATTGAATTCTTATGGGAACTACTTTAATGGTCCCAAAATCATCAAAGTTAATACGCATGGTAAATCTTACTGTGATTGGGGTTCTTAAAAAATTGATTGGTTGTCTTGTTCTGTTGGGAAATTTGGCTAAGTTTCCTCTCCCCAGTAGCTACTTGTTTAGATTCTAGTTTGGTGTTTTGGTGGATCAAATCCTAAGTCCTACCAGCGTCAGTTGTCTCTAGATAGCTCTAGATCTCAAATGTAAAGTCCTGTTTAGGTCTTTTGAGTTGTAAGTCGCAGCTGATCAAGACTCATGCTGGCTACTGTTCACCAGCATGAGATGTACTTACCAGTTGAGAAAAGTCTCACCAGCAAGCGACTGACAAGACTCGTGCTGACACTGTTCATCAGCATGAGAAGAGCTAATGACTGGCTACTGTTCACCAGTTGGGAAGGTTTTCATCAGCAGGGAGCTGACAAACCTTATCAGCAGAATAGGTGTTCTCACTGACACTGTTCACCAGCGGTGAAGCCACCAGTCATGGGAGATTCCAAGAGTTAACATCAGACATATTGGTAGACTTAGATTGTGCCAGCGCAAGTCACCAGCAGAGACTGCCAGCACAAGATCACCAGAATGTTCTACCAGTCGGATGTTACCAGCAGAATTCAAGATTCGCTCTCCCAGAGTCTTAGAGACAAAAAGAAGATTCGTCTGAGGAATAAACTGACAAAGTATGACTTTAAGGGAGGATACCTTAAAGTCTATCAGTTCAAGACACCAGTTCCGATTCCTCGTACTGACTAATAGTGTCGTTCTGACATAAAGAGATCAATGTCAGATAAAGTGGACAAAAGCATGGCGCTTTCCGGAAATTCCTACCTGCCGCCGTCAGAAGGACATGCAACGACAGAGACCTTTTCCGGATGAGTCCAAACGGCTAGAAATTTGAATGGGATCCTGCGTCTATAAATAGGTCGGAGCTACCAACATTTAAGACGCTTGCTTCATCAACATTCAATACTCTTGACCTACCGAAAGATTCGAATTTATTACGCTCAAGCAAGCAAGCAAATCTTTCGAGGCTTTACTTAAAGCTTTTCCGTGTGTTGTTTTATTCAAACACGAGACTTCAAGCTTCCAGCTTGTAAGTTACAGATCTCGTTGGTGTTCTTTCTCTTCTGAGGAAGTTCACAGCAGCTCTTGTGCCAGCCAGCACTTGAGTTATTACGGGCTTTTTGCCGTATTGAGAAGACACGTTCTTGGGAGAACTAAACACCCAGTGAAGCTGTGGAGGTTGAAGTGACGTGCTCGCACTCTACCAGCTGATCAGAGTTGAAGAAGGACAAGGTCGGGAGCGGTTGATCTAGTGAACTGGTGGACGAGGCATTCACCAGCTAGAGATAGATCGTAGGACGCTTGTACCCGATTACTCTTAGTGAAATTTCCAGTGCTACGACTGGAGAGTGGACGTAGATCAGTTGATCGAACCACTATAAATCATTTGTCTTTTATCAGCTTTCTGCATTTCATACTGATTTAAAACCCAGCACCCAAGTGCTGGTGTATATCTAAAAACTGATGTGCAAACAAGGCTAAAAACATTCTAAGTCTTGAGCTACCAGCTGACGAGCCAGTCGCCAGTCAGCTGAGTACTCAGAGTGCCAGTTGACTTACCAGCTGACAAGGTCCCAGTCAGCTGAGTAACCAGCAGAGCGCAAGAAACGAATTAACACAGTTTCCGCTGCCAAGTTATACCCTGATAATCCGGGACCAACATGTTCTTTATGTAAGCCGATTCAAAAAATACTCCAACAACTTAGACAGTTGTTGGGTTTTAAATAAGCAAAGAAATAATCATGCAAGCAAAAGATGATAAATAAATAACAAAGGATAGTATATTCATTTGGATACAAAAGATCCAACGTCCACTCTTCTATCACTTACATTGAAAATCCACTAATACAGAAATATTGTTGAAGATATATTTAGATATTCTTAGATATCTTTATATATTAGCCTTGTGTATTTTGTATCTTCTTGTTTTATGTTTCCCTTAGTTTTTGATTTATTGGTATCTAAATATACCAAGTCTATAATCTAGTTTGTGTGGTGAATAAGATTATCATCATAACATGATATTAGTGTTCCTTGACTTCAAACCCTAATCTCACGCCTACGTGCTCTCTCTCGCTCGGCGATCTCTCATGGCGGCTCCCAATACTCCCACCCTTTCTTTCTCCACCATGATTCACATGGTCAGTTATGACTTCATATTTTTGCTCATTTTAGCATTTATCTGTTAGTTGTTTTATTTATGTTTTAGTTTGTTTTCATATGAATTTATTGCTTGAGTTTATTTAAAGTGGTATTATGCTTGTGGTGCATTGTTTTTTATAACTTCGGGCGTATACAAGTAATAGTGCATGAAAAGTCCAAAATCCCAAGGAAAAGTACTATGTGCCGACCGACGTGACACACATTGACAGATGCAAACATTTTGAGCGACGTGCTACACATCGACAGACGCGGCACTGTCGATCAACGTGCCACACATTGACCAAGGCACATGTGTCGACTGACGTGTTGTGTGTTGACTGACGCACACAAGTTTTTGGCGACATTCTAGAAGTCGAGTCTCGTTTGAAGAGGAAATAAAAGATATACTTATTCAAGTAGATACAAGGCATCAAGTCATGTTTTTAGATAGAGTTTTTTAGGTTATGATATTTTGGATTAAGATATATACAATATATAATCCTATTCCTTGTATATATTTCCAACATTGTTCAGCCCACATGAACCCTATAAATTCCTCTCTAGTTCAAACAATTAAGTATCACTTCTTCACCATAATTTTTGTAGTAATTATTAAAGTTTATAGTTTTTAGTAGGGGTGGCAATTGGGTTGGGTTCGGGTTGGCAGGTTGGGTTGAGACCTAATATTAACACGTTATATGCCAACCCGAACCCGATCCATTTATTTTTTCGGGTCAGAAAGTTCAACCCGAACCCGACCTGTTTATTTTCAGGTCGACCCGAGAATGACCCAAATGACCCGTTTAATCTTATTCAAATATTCTAACCAAATTTAAAAAATAAGATATATAAATCTTTTTAGTTCAAATCTTATTTAAATATTCTAACCAAATTTAAAAATAAAATAAATTAATATATATATGTATATATTGTTCACTCAAAAAATTCACATAATTTTTTGTTTTTATTTTTATTGTATTTATTCTATTATAACATATTTATAAATAAAAAATAATTAAAAATATTAAAAAATTATATTTGTCACTTTTTCTGTAAATTGTTATATCTCATTAATTTATTATATTTACTATTCTTTTAGAATAATACAAATATAACATTATTATAAGATAATATTAAAATTAAATATCATAGATTTTTTGTTTAATGTACTTCTTTTTTATTTTTATTAAATATATATATAATTTGACGTATAATGTAGAAAATAATTTATATTATAATATGTGTAACATTAACGAATAAAAATTAAATATATTAAAAATAATCTATAAAAATATTAAGATATATAACTCTATTAATTTCATCTTAATATATCATAAATGCGGGTGTAAATCATTACATCACATTAATTACATCACATTAATTTTATTTTACTTGATATATTTTAATGTTATAGCTCATACATATATAATATATTTTAGTAAAACCTTATGTTTTCACTATTTTATCTTTCTTTATAAGTTTTGTAATTTATCTACTTGCTTTGGTATTATTAAATATATAAAAATAGTTAGATGTATAATATAAAAAATATCTATTATAAATATACTAATATATGCATATATATATATATATAATATGTTTATAATTTTATAATTATATTTTAAATAATTAGATGATCTATCTATATATTAACAGAGAATAGTGAAAAACTATTCCCATAAAAATATTATATCAATTTTTATTTTTATAATATTTATTATATTATAACATAAATATATTCTTTATAATAAAAGATATAAGAAATTTATATTTGTCATTTTTTAAAAATATTACATTCCACTAATTTATTATATTTACTATTTTTATATAATACAATTATAATATCTTTAATAAGACATTTTTGTAATCAAACCTCATAGAATTTGTGTTAGGTATATTTCTGTTTTTATTTTCATTATTATTATTATTATTATTATTATTATATATGTATAATTTGATGTATAATATAGAATTTAATTTATAGTATAACACATTGAATATAATATTGATGAATAAAAATTAAATATATTAAAAAAGTTGCTAAAATGGTAAGATATAAAACTTTATTAATTTCAAATTGATAATTTTGCGGGTTATTCGGGTTACGCGGGTTGACCCACAGGTGACCCGAACCCGACCCAAAATTTAATTGGGTTCGTGGGTTCAACCCAAAATTGACCCAACAGTTAAATGGGTTGACCCAACCCGCTAATTTCGTGTTAGGTTCAGGTCGGGTTGTCGGGTCGAGTCAGAGATTGCCGCCCCTAGTTTTCAGTATTTATTTCCCACACACTGGAAAAGATTTAAGGACAGAATTGACAACTTGGCCTAAGTTTATTTTCCTATTTTATTTTATTAATGTAATTTAATTTAATTATATTTTTTAAATTTTAACGTTTAGCTAAATTTCCTAGCAGATTCTATGATTTGTACAACTTTTTTGGATGCTTGTTAGGATTGGTTAATTAACTTATTGGTGATTGTTTGTGATTCCTATTTTATTCATTAATTCTAATTCAATCGAAGGACCAAGATGCAGACTATTTAGATGTCTAGCTTTGGATAGAAGGAACGAGAATCAAATATTGATGTAGTATCCGACCAAGAAGTATTAACTTGTAGGGATTTAGAACTTAAGTTTAATTGTATTAATTGATGTTCCTCAGTCCGAGAGGAGATAATCACTAATTAATAGTCAAGATTATATTTGCCTGACGAATATTTTTTCGGATACCTCACGTGTTGCATAAATTCAATTGATCTAGTTATTTGCATGTTGTTCAGGATAGAAGTTCAACCCTATGATCTGTTTTTTCCCTTAATTGTTTTTAAATCCTTATTTTATTTTATTTGCCTTGTTTTCAAATTCAAAATTCCTTTTCAAATTACTTGAACAATTGATCAAATAACAATGTTTTAGTACATGAGTTTGTTTCATGATTCATTCCCTTCTTTTGCCCACTGTCCTATTATTTTTCTGTTAGATTTAGCAGTGATCAAATTGGCATCGTTACTGGGGAGTGATAGATTTGAACTTGTTACTGACTTTCTTGGAGGAAAGTTGATTTTAGTTTTATTTTAATTTTTCGCACTTGTTTTGTTCTCTATTTTGGTCATCGCCAACAGATCCGGTCGACGTGGATTTTTCTCTTCACATTGGTGGACATCACACACATCGCACGATGTCGGTTGATTTTCTACGGTGGTCAACATTTGTGACTTCGGTCAAAATAGAGACCATTGTTTGTTTTTCAAGTTTTGTTAAATTAAACATGCAATTTCCCATGTTTTCTTTTGCAGGTAGTGCATGAACACAAGAGCAAAAGGGGAACCACTCAAAGACTTCGACCCCAAGATCAAATCAACATGTAAAAGGGAGAGAATACAAACAAAAGAGATGGCAACACCAAACCCACCACGAGTTAATCTGACACTAGAGGAAGCTGCAGTCCTAGTACAAGAGGTACACGAGCTAAAAGAAAGGATGACGAAGATGGTGGCTGAACAAGCTACTAATCATCAACAAATTAAGAATCAAGATGAGCATGATATATAAGTCCGAGCACCTAGGACAATACAACAAAGATTTCAGCCATAGCACGAAGAAGGTGAATACAGAGTTTGTTAGGAATTTTGATAGAAATATCCTTCCTTTTATTTTATGTTTTGGTGGGTCAAAGATAATAAAAGTCATCTTAGTTAGTGTTCAGTTTAGGTAAAAATATAAAGTCCTATATAGGTTCTTTATCGAGTTGTAATCTGATACTAACGTTGGAAACTAGACTAGTCAAAAGGTCTAGTACGCGCGGAAGACTCAAACAGGCCGGAAGAACGCAGTACGCCTTACAAAGCCTGGAAGATAAAGAGTTTAGCGGAGTATAGATTTTGTCAAGTATGAATCTAGTATAGTATGGTGCAATCGCTCTAACCATACTAAGCAGCATGGGATCATGTATACTTCAAGAGATGATGTCATCAGCACAGAGTTGCAAGTATGACAACACCATCACAAACTTTCTAGTCTAGGTCCAAGCATATGAGGAATAAGAGGAATCACTAGATATACTGAAGAAGAACAGACTTTATGGATTGGAGAAATCTTAAAGTTTGCAAGAAAGAAACTTTAAGTTTCGCCACCTAGGGCGATCAGTCCGGGATTCCTCATACTGGCATAATACTGTTGTTCTGACAAAAGACGAATCGTCGCTGTCAAAGTTAGAAGAAGGCAAAAAAGGTGTATACCCTCTACAAAAAGTACACCTACCCGTCAAACGCTGCAACCAATAGAGACATTCGATTGAATATCTTTCATTTTGTCTCTAACAGATCTTAAATTCAAACCTTCAACATCTCGGGTATAAATACCAGAGAAATTATCGAAGAAGAAGGTTACAAAAACAAACTAAAAGGCTACATATACTAAAGTGCTCTTTTCAACGAGATCTGTGAACTCCCACCGAAAGTTTTAAGCTTAACAGGTTGAGCTTACTTCCGAGGCTATTTAGCTTTCCGTGTGTCACGTAGTGAACACGAGACTCAGAATCTCTATATTTTTGAGTTGTCATTTGGTAGTTTTTCTCTCCAAGAAAAACTACAATAGTCAAGTACATATTGTACGTAGTTTTTCTCTCCAAGAAAAACTACAACAGTCAAGTACATAGGCAAGTGACCACAACAGACCGTAAGACGGAGACACCGACAGGCTGTGTATAGATCGTAAGGAGGCTTGTACTTACTTAGTGAATTATCCAGACCTTGGGTCTGAAGAGTGGATGTAGGATATTAAGATCCGAACCACTATAAAACATCATGTGTTATTTAGTGCTTTATTTATATTTATGTCTTGTTTAGTTTCGCAAACTGACTTTTGAAACCTTCAATACTTGTCCAAGTATTGAAGAGTATATTCTGTGAAACTTACCTAACAACGACAGACATAAGCTTAATTCTTATCAAGTACACTGAACTGAGTTCTATTTGTTTAGTTGAACAAGTGCAAGATTGTTATTTCAACTTTCGCTGCATATATTTGTACTCTAATTTTGGGACCAACAAATATCTTCTTCACACGACGCTAGATCTTTCTATGCAGTTGGAGTTGTCAGCAGATTTATGGAGAAGCCTACGGATATGCATTACAAGGTTGTGAAGCAAGTGCTACGATACCTTTGTGGCACTATGCACTTTGGATTAGTGTTACGAAAAGGAGAAGGAGGTGATGAAGAGATAGTGGGTTATTCTGACATTGATCTTGCAGGTCACTTAGATGATCGAAAGAGCACAAGAGGTATGACATTCTCCATCAATTACTGTCTTGTTCATGGAACTCGTAGAAGCAGAAGATAGTTGCACTTTCAACATGCAAAGCAGAGTTCGTGGCAGCATGTCAAGCGATGTGGTTGAAAGCACTGTTGTTCGAACTGATTGATTCGGTACCAAAGACAGTGAAGCTCTTCATCGACAACAAGTCTGCAGTCGCACTAATGAAGATTACAGTCTTCCATGGTCAAAGAAAGCACATCAACATAAAATATCACTTCATTCAAGAAAGTGTCGAAGCTGGTCAAATCAAGGAGGAGTTCGTTCGAACCGATGAGCAAAAGGCCGACGCACTAAACAAAGCTTTACCAGCACCGAAGTTTGCAGTGATGTATATTTGCTTGAAGTTAGAGACCTCGAATCACTCAAGGAGTACGGGGGAGAATGTTGAAGATTTAGTTCTTGATTTTTGGAAAGATTTGTTTTCTTATCTAGTTTGGAAATGAATCTAATTCAATTAGGATGGTATAGATATATCCTAAATTATCTTATTTTCCTTGTTTATCTATCCTAGTTTTTCTTATATATAGGAGTAGTAGTTTTCATTTTTTTAGAGTAAAAAATTGATCCAATTTTTCATAGAGTTTTGTAACAGTTGTTTAAAAAAAATAAAACTCTAAAATTCTTCCACATTTTTTTATTTCTTTATTTGTGTTTTCTATTGATTGCTTATGATTTTGGGTCAAAAGGGCCAACATGCCTAAGTAATATTTGTCGCTAAATAACCATTTTTCAGAAACGTAAGGAAGTAACTTGAACGACCAGCTTGAGGAGTGCAAGCTTGTAAAACTTTTCCTCTACATATCATTATTTTTGGTTTGAGACCAACAAGTGCTTGAGCATTTTTGCATTGGTTTGAGTTGTGTGTAGACACCCTCTTTTCATTTAAATAATGAATCTTAAATTCAAAAAAGGTACATAGAACTGTAAATTTACCAAAGTGCTCATGAATTATTTGGGTCTTAACTCAATAAAAGTTCATTCGGTCTCATTTTCGAATTTAACTTCACTACTACAAAATTGGGTTGTCCTGACATGGTTATCTGTCACTAAATTAAAACTATTGTGACACATGTTACTATGCTGACACTATTACACACTGTTGTCCAAAAAGGTGTCACTATAGAGTTGGTCTTATAACAACAGTAATGGTGTCAGGATAATTCAACAATCCTGACATATTTATGTGTTGGAAAAATAAATTTAAAGTTACAATCTTCAACTGTGAGTAAAGACATTTTACTTCACATACTAATAATTTGGATTAAATTATTTTTGCTGACACCATGTATTGCGAGTATAAATACTTAAACACTCTCTGTTTTCTGTTAGGAAAAGCTTACATGCATGGATTAAAAAATTCATATAAATGATTATGCTTATTAAATTCATATTTTGTATACTTATTAAAAATGAACACCAAAAAATAAAATAAGCAATCCAACAATATATTGAGAAACTAAACTACTTAATGCTCATAAATATATTTAAAATTGTATCCAACAACTTCATTAGTTATTCATCATCAAAAAAGAAAAGTTTTGAACTCGATTATTATAAATTGAAAGAGTATCTAACAATTCCCAAGCTTTTGAAGACAAAGTATTGAAGCTACTACTAAATGACGAACAACTATCTCCATCACTGTCTCCGCCATTTTGTTACTATCTTTATCATTCATCAATGTAAATTGAAATCTGTTAAAAAAAACAAGGATGCAACATTTCAATTGTTAATAGTTAACACAAGGACAAAACTTAACTAATAATAAAATCAACTTATTCTACATAAAACCCAAAAGACGATAAATTTTAACACAAGAAGACTTGGAGAATACCTAATACTCTCAAGTGAAGAGTAAGAGTGTGCTTGATCTTAGAATGCATGCAAGGAGAACATGAAACATGTACAAAGTAGTGAGAACAAGACATAAAATTTACTTGTCTTCTCTGTCTCAGAGTAACATACATTATAACTTCAAAAAATTCAACTTGATAGAAGATGCAAATGCAAATAACAAAAAACATTGCAACGACATCCTCCCCATTTGCATGAAGAACTATTTTTCAATACAAACTACATAAATAATTCTAAAACCTCTTTTCATTTGAAGCATTGTTAGTATTTGTTTCGTGAAAGGGCATTCAGAACTAGAGGCTTTATTGCTCAAAACAACAAAAATCGATAATGATGTAGTTATACCATAGTTATTGATGGGAGAAACTTATAGTATTCATTCAGCTTCTACCAAAAAAAAAATTGTCAAATATTTTCATGATTTATGTACATTAGGTTCCTAGACAAGGAGTAGGACAAGTTCCAATTGCCTTAGTAGCAAGGAAAAAAGGAGTGCTGGCCAAGTGATGGATTTCATTGAAAAACAGGAAAAAATGCATAAACAAATTTTTTTTCTCTGAACTAAGATCTTTTACACAACTAATAAATTAATGAAGGCAAGAAAAAAAATACTTTGACTATGTAAGAATTCTGGTGAGCGGCAAAGCTTAACTGGATCAATGAAGAATTGACAACCTGCAGAATACCATGTCGATCTATACATCTGAATTAAAAAGTAATGCCAGCCAACATAATAAATAACTCAATTAAAAGTTTCGGACTTATTGATAGGAAAATTTCATCAACTAAACCATTGGGCCTAATTCTCAAGGTAAATTGAAGAATTAAAGTAATATAATTTTTCATTAAAGAGATAGTTACCTACAACTCCTTCACAATTGAAGAAATGATGCTACCTCTGCGTAAAAAAATCATCAAATTACAAGTTATGAAATAGTTAATAGACGGAGGGTTTAGTCATTCATCGTCGTGGCCATACCCTTGAAAACCAAATCAGGTCTGAAATTCATGTGTATTCGCAATGACTGGTCAATCCACGTTGGTGATAGCTCGATCATCGTCAGCATTTGAGAAGACACAATAGAATTGTGCGGGCAGCGGCGACAGCCTAACGAGTTACTGCGCCACTAATCCGCTCAAAATTGTGGAGAGGGAAAATATAAAATCTAGGGTTTTGTTTCACAATTGAATACTACATTTTTTTAGTTTTAAAAAGTTTTTTAATTACTTTTCCTCACAGCATATCATATTAGGTAATTTATAAGTGAAAAATATTTACATCAAAATTAGAATTTTCCCTCTTTTATTTTATTTTGGAGGGATACTTATCATCACAGCTTTCAATTGCTGTCATGTAAAATACTTTAAAAGTTTGTTGTTATTTTTTAATTAAAATATATTTTTTCTTAAATATTGCTCCAATTTATTCTAACAGGTGTAAGGATATGTATCATATTATTACAAATTTTTATGTGTGTGAGGAAAATGGTGTCATGATAGACTAATTTTGTAGTAGTGCTTGTTTAATAGTCGACTTGTGAGCAAGATCATTAGCTAAAAATTAATAAAAAATATAAAGTTATTAATGTTATAAAATTAATATTTTTCATGATTTAAAAGTAACAAATATGATAAATCTTTATAATTTTAAGAAAAATATATAAGTATGAATATAGTATTATTTTTGGACTAAATACTTTTTTCTTTTAAAAAATAATAAATATTTTAAAAATAATCTAAATTTAGAAAATTCGTTAAGATTCAACTAAGACTCGACTACTATGTTCAAGAACTTCAAAGCCAGCAATAAAAAAAATTGAATCCAACTAAATAAAAATTAATCAAACATGAGCAAAATACTAATTAGGTGGACTCGATTCTATTACACCTATATATTTACCCGTATAATATCCATGTCCAGCCTTAAACAAATCACAGAGTTATGACCATCAACATGCACGCTTTAAATAAAATGATGCAGTAAATTTAGAGTGATGATTGAGATTTGTAGTATTATTATGTGTTAATAATGATCCTAGATCCACAAATTTAAATAATTGTCACAAATTAAAGGTAGAAGAATATTATTTGACCCCTCTTTAGATGCGGCTGTGACATCACAACATTATAAATAAACTTTTATTTAAGAGGGATATATGAATTTCCCCGTAGATTTGATTCCTTTCTTAATCATGTAATCTTATGATGTAATAGGGTTGTGGTGTGATATCAGTTACTGTTCAAACATCACCACACTGCATATACTTCAGAAGAAGAAAAAAAATCCAAATATGATTTGTAAATTAATATAAGAAATATTATAAATATGAAAATCAGACCCAAGATAATCATGTAGCAACCTTTATTTTAAGATCAACTCCTAAAATTAAAAAATTAAAGGATTGTGAGTCTTATCGAGTTCAAGTTAAGCCTTATCTAAACTAGCTAGTCTTTATCATAATATATAAATAATTAATTGTTTCAATTAAAATTTAAGAAATAGTAAAAACTCAAACCCAATTGAGTCGAGCTTAATAAATTATATACCAATCAAATTTAAGTTTAAACCATTTACTTTTGTTCGTTTAGCTTAGCGCTATCCAATTCGATTCAATCCATAACTCGTTAATTGGATCAATCAATATTAAAATAATCTAAAATAGTATCATAAATTATATAACCAAGCCCCATAGAATACTAATGCACATTAGTGTATTCCACTTGGTCGTATTAGTATCCATTCAATAAAATCATTCAGCTTCCTAATACTTTAGTTTAGCATTATAATTATTAAATATGATGTATCTTATGTTTTTAATAATCACGGCTGTATGATCAGTTGTCCAATCGTTGAGCTATAATTAAAACAAATAAAAAATTAGCCAATCGTCCGTACCATCAAAGATTACTGGAGCATGATATAATTGTAAAATTAGTAATAATTAAGGTGTTTAGTTTCAACCAATCTGCTGAGAGAAAAGCAAGCTAGCTTTATGGACCACACTTCAATTACACTATTAAACAATCATTATATTAATATAATTTGTTCGAAGACATCTTAATGAATCGGCATCACAAAGATCATTGAAATAAGAAATTGAAATCGATCCTTTTTTTTTTTATTGTTAAAAATACAACTGTATGTGCAGGAATGACACCACTATTGGGCAGCCGGATATAGGAATGACACAACTATTGGGCAGCCAGATCCATCGTCCCACGAGTTTTTGATTTTCTTCGATTTTATATAAATATATTTTTTTTTGAAAAATTAAAATTTTCAGTATCAACCTCATAAAATTATGTTAAGTTCTCACGACATTCAAATTTTGCATTCACTCCTATGTACATAACTACATATAAATATATTTCTCAATAATGAAAATATATGTTTGGCTCGGGTGCCGTCCAATTATTTCAATGTATTTTTCCTTGACACTTAGTTGAATTGAAATAATCAAAATCTAGAAAAAAATATATATTCCCTCTATCTCATATTAATAGTCCCTAATAAAAATGTCACGATAACCAATGTTAGTGAGTGTAGTAGAATTAATAATTTATTGGAGAGTGTGAAAAAGTTTATCATTTTAGGAAACGAGACTAATAAATGAGATAGACCAAAAAGGCAAATAAGACTAATAAAATGAGACAGAGGAAGTATATAAAACGAATTATTCAAATAATTTCTAAATAAATTTAAAAATCTGCATTCATATTAATTTAAGGTTAAAAATAAATTAATTTAAAAATCTATAATCTGAAATGTGAATCTTACAGTTCTACAATATAAATCTACACATTCAACACAAAACATGCACTCTCTTATAGAATATCAAATCCTTTCTATATATTAAAAATAATGAAATCGAACCTATTCTACCAAAAAAAATAATCTAATAAACTTAAAAACCAATGTACCAAACCATTTTAACAAAAAAGTATTTAGTTTCAAAGACTCATGCATGTGGGGATCTAGAAAATTTTCGTAAGGCGGGCGATTTTTTATTTATTTATTTATTTATTTTTACTTCTACCTTAATTTCAATTCCTTTATATCATATTATCTTTTTTCATTTTCACCCCTTTTCTTTTCATTACAAGGAAGAACTATCTTATAAAATATCAGATTACAAAAATATATAAATGAAAAAAATATTCCGACTAAAAGGGCTGAAATCCCCCTAGACCTAATGTAGATTCGCCACTGACTTATGCTCACCACTATTTCTCATAATACCCCCGGAGCTCTCGAATATTCTCGAAGCAATCAGGACCATGTAAATACTTGGGGTTTACAAGGTATGAGAATGAAACATACTCAATATATACTCATAAAAGTTCTGATGTAGGAGCTAGCAATGAACATATATTTTCACCACGTAAATATTTTCGAAGAAACATTATATATATATAATATAACGAATATATATGTATTGAGTGTGACCTCCAATGTCCCAAATGATAAGAGTAAATTTCCACCAAATCCTACCAGAAGTTGACTTGCTAATATATTTTTATCAACAAATATCATCACACAACTTTAATCTAAGTCTTGATTGGCGGATTAGACAAATTAATCAAACCTCAAAGTTTGTAGGCGTGCTTGTTTAATCTTTATGCACAGGTTGAAAAACACACTGTCTCCGACCAAATCACATTAATTAACCTTAAAAATTAACAAGAATGAATTGGGATTGTCTTAATCACCTGAATCATCTCGCCATGAAAATGGACCATCATGTCGAAGTGGCAAAGTAGTCACCTAACCCACTCATTTTCAATCGTCAAATAAATGCAATAAAAAATGACCATAATGATCGGATTCGATGCCAAATGATATGATGAAGGGAGAAAGAAAAAAAAAAAAAAAATTGTCGTGGACTGATTTTCCCCCCTTTATTTGGGTGGGGAAGGTGTAAAGATTCTTGAGTCATAACGTTTTATTTTTAGCAAATAAAAGTTTGAATCTTTGAAGAAGAATATGTTCATGTTCTGTGGCGTGGTCCTGTGCATGCAACTTGTGCTCTTTTTGGACATGCAAAGGTTATTTGATGGACCCATTTTTTATTTTTTATTTTGCCACCTTATTCTTTGACCTAAATAGTTGTTAATTTGGAGATGGAAGAAAAATATAAATAATTTGATTGATTTAGATAGAGATCAACTTTAGATCTTTCCTATTTGGGAAATATTTAGATTGGAAATCTTAACGAGGTTCATTCCATCTAGGGTGAAGAGGATTAATTAATTGTACTTGGGTGCATCACATGCTCTACTTGGATGGCTGAATTCTAGAATTATATATGGATTGTCTAAATAGAAATCAAACAATGTGTGAGAATTAGAAATCGATCTCAATCATTGAATTTAGTGTTTTAATTGAATAGAGTTTCTTAATATTTTATGTTCGGGATGTAGTGGTAAAAATATTTATTGATAGGTTTATAGATTCGAATTTTCACGAAAATATATGGGTGTGTGAATAGTGTATGTGTTTGAATTAATCTATTAACATTACTATTCAAACAAAAGAGAATATTTTCTTTATCAAATTAAATGCTTATTTTTTAATTTTAGTTTCATAAAAATACACTTTTTAGCTCAATTGAAATATTTTTTTCTAATTTCAGCCTTTCGAGTTTTCATAATTAAAGGGTTTATGGAAAGAATTAAATATGAAAGGAATGTGTAGGAACTGCAAATTCATCTAAAATTCTAGCAAAAACATCTAATTTAATTCCTATTTCCTCTGCATATTTTGGTTTACATATATCACTCCCTCCCCGTATGTAAAGTTGATTAAATATCCCTAAATAAGATAAAAATTGAGTAATAAATAAAAGAAAATTAAGAAAATACTCCATCCGTTCCGATTATTTGGTCCGGATAACTATTTTAGGATGTTCCAATTATATGGTCGGAATTTTATATTTGATATTATTTTTCTCAAGTAATTTATTATTACACCCTAGATAACTTTGGAAATGATAAATTAAATGTAATATTATGAAAAATAGATATTAATTAATGCTTTAAATAAGGGTAACGTTGGAAGTTTATTTAAATATATTATTTTAACAAATGATTTTGACAAACATACATAATCAAATTAGACCATATAATCGGAACGGATGTAATAGATAATAATCAGTGAATATGGAGCAAAAAATATATTTTTATTAAATAAGAACGATGCCACAATAGTAGAGATTAAAACTTGTTCATTAATGTCTCATATATGTTATGCTTAAATATATATATATTGTATTTTTTGTTATAAATTTATGTTGACAAAATATATATTTTTTTTTCAGTACATGTTATTACTTATACTTACAAACCATGATATATCAAAAAGTAAAATATCAATCATGGATCTAATTAATTTTTTATTTAATAAAAATTTTGTTAGGATTTTTGTTAGAAAAATCTTTCCTTACTTTTTATGTTTTGGTGGGTCAAAGAATGTAAGCCATCTTAGTCAGTTTTTCCAGTTTCTAGAGTTCTAAACTGTAATCCTTATATAGGATTGATCGAGTTGTAATAGAACTTAGGCTGAAGACCGAGCAATGGAGAATGCTCGAGAACTGACTATCATCACGCCTAGCCTTGACCAAAAACTGTGTTGGAGCACTCAGTTTAAGGTCTATCCATACTGACCAGGAGAAGTGAGTATGAGGGCTTTCCCGAACTGACTAAGGAGAAGTCAGTTTAAGGGATTTTCATATTGATCCGGAGAAATTAGTATGAGTGCGTTTTCCATACTGACTGTAGACAGTCAGTATGAGGATTTACCATAATGACCGTGGGAAGTCAATATGAGGGCTAAGCTATACTGGCCTTTAAAAGTCAGTATAAGAGCCTCAGTCAGACTCAGGCATTCGTAAATGCCACAGTGAGTACGAGGTTATCCAAATTGGGTTCCTCGGGCTGAAAAGGAGTCTGACATAAAGTTAGTGTATAGTACATAGACACAGGGCAGAGTAGAAAGGAGACCTAAGGCATGGGCTACGATTGGACAATATAACCCATGAGTCTAACGTCTGGATTGATGTGTCTAACGGATAGAAATTCAAAATGCCAAAGGTTCTCCTCTATATAAAGGTCTGCCCTCTCAACCTTAAACGGTTACCTGAACTGAATTCAAAATCTGCAAGTCTCAAGAAGACAAAGGGCAATTTCACGTAATATCTCCCAGCTAAACTCTCTGAGTTTCCGTGTTCTCTAACACAATACTTGAGTCTCCGAATCAAGTTACCCACTGTGCTAACTTCTCCTAGCACGAGGCTGAAGCTTTAAGCTGAAGCTCTTATTGGTGAATATATCTTTCTGAGATATATTCATAGCAGTCAGTTTCCTAGTCTGGGATTCTGATTCTCAACGACGTATGCCAACCACCTGAGTTCTGGGAAGAACGTATAAACATCCAACCATTCTGGGAAGAATTAGTGTTAGGATTCTTGTTAGAGAAATCCTCTCTTACTTTTGATGTTTTGGTGGGTCAAAGAATAAAAGCCATCTTAGTCAGTTTTTCCAGTTTCTAGAGTTTTGAACTGTAATCCTTGTGTAGGATCAATCGAGTTGTAATAGAACTTAGACTGAAGATCGAGCAATGGAGAATGCTCGAGAAATGACTATCATCACGCCTGACCTTAGTTGAAAAATGAGTTGAAGCACTTAGTTTAAGGTCTAGCCATACTGACAAGGAGAAGTCAGTATGAGGGCCTTCCCGAACTGATTAAGGAGAAGTCAGTTTAAGGGATTAACATACTGATCTGGGAAAATCAGTATGAAGGCGTTTCCCATACTGACTATGGAAAGTCAGTTTGAGGATTTACCATACTAACCATGGGAAGTCAGTATGAGGGTAAAACTGTACTGACTCTTAGAAGTCAGTATAAGAAGCCTCAGTCAAACTCAGGCATTTGCAAAATGTCAAAGTCAGTATGAGGTTATCCAAAACTGGATTCCTCAAGCTGTGAAGGAGTCTGACGAAAAGTTAGTGTATCATACACTGACAATGAGCAGAGCAGAAAGGAGACCAGAGGCATGGGCTACAATTGAAAAATATAATCCATGAGTCTAACGTCTGAATTTATGTGTCTAATGGATAGAAATTCAGATTGCCTTAGACTCTCCTCTCTATATAAAGACCTGATGGGTTTTGTATACTGAAAGCATTTATTATAATGAGTATACAACGGTTTATTTCTCCTATCTGTTAACAATCGTACATGTATGAACAAAGGTATCCTCTTGTCTCACCGATAGGGACGATCATACGGCGTGTTGTAGATCGCAGAAGACAGTATGATCACTTGACCTAGAGAGACATAAACATGATCACAGCCGAGACAACGTATGAGGATACGTCTGTCCGGATGGCTGCGGCATTGTCGGAATAAGTAGTCTGTCTTGGTTACTTGACATGCTGGTACGCAGAGGTGGCGTATAGATGGAAGTGAGATATATTCGTCTGTCTGACATCAGCGAATAAAAGATCTCGTTATATTGATTGAGTCCAAACCCTAACGAAGGTTTAGGGGTTTGCACGGGTTGACTGTTGCTTTGACTTGCCATGGTGGAGAGCCTGAGTAACGTGCTCGTATATCCGCATCTTGGGTAACAGCAGTTCGTGTAGTACCGCCTGAGACTGAACTTAGGTAACCATATCCGAGTAATAGGATGGGGACATTCCCTGAGGAGCTCAATAACATTCATCGTGCCAAAGTCCTGCAGGCTGATTAAGTTTTGGCACTAGTGATAAGGTTTGAGTGGTACTACTCATGAATTATAAGATATTAATTAATTGTAGTTAGAGCTTGTCAGAGGCTCCGATTAATTAATGGATGTCCGGTAACCTTAAATATGGGGATTCTCAATTAATGCAGCCCGTTCTCATAACGTGGTACTAAAGGGGTAGGTCAGTATTAATTCTGTGGTGAAAAAGAATTAATATTAATTAATTAATTGTGTCCTGGGTTGTGGACATGGGAATTAATTAATTTATAGGCCCACTTTATTATTTGCATTAGGTCCCAGGTCTGGCCCAACAAGTGTGCTGAATTGAGCCCAAAATGGTCCGTTAGGGTTTCCAAGCCTAGGTCTATAAATAGACAACTCTCTCTCATAAGTCATAACAAAATTGAAAAACCCTAAACCTAAGAGAGAGAGTGGGCGCCGTTTTTGAGAAGAGAAAAGGAGGAGAATTTTCGAATTCTGGTCCTGCTCAAGTCACAGATCTACGGAGTCCTCACCAGTAGTAGATCTGACCAGCACCGGGATACAGATCTGAAGATCTAATCTGGAGAACAACAGATTTCTTCTTTCCTTTTCTTTATTTTCGATTTTCTCTAGAAATTAGTTTTCGAATTTCTGTTTCCGCAGAGAAATCGGATTGCGTGGTTGAATTGGATTTTGGAATTCGAACGCAAAAGATCGGTACAGACACTACGGAATTACGGTAATCTCTCAATCCACAATTATGCATTAAATTCATAGGAGCATGCTAAGGTTTTTGTGAATTAATTATGGGCAATATCCATAGATCGATCCGGTTCAGTTTTGGTTTTGGTGATTCGGTTCACGTAAAAACCCTACAATTGGTATCAGAGCGAGGTTTCTGATTTATGGATCTGTTGTTCATAATTGAATTCTATTATGCATGTATGAATTTATTATTGTGGATGTTTGGTTTTTGTTCCTCGTGGTAACCCGTTGATTCAGCCCGCGGTGGTTTATCCGTGTAGGGCTAAATTATTTTGTAAAATCATGAGAAAATCCATGATTAGCATAGATTTGAAAATTGTAATAGAATAGTTTCTGTAATTCTATTTCTCAAATTATGTAATGGGACGGGTCGAGGACGAAGAACGAAGACGGAGCCGACGGAGGGCCGGGCACGGCGGACGACGGTGGCGACGCGGCAGGCGCGACCGAGGGCGCACGGCGCATGCACGACGCGCGAGGGCAGCACCCACGGTGCGCAGCCTGTGCGCGGGCGAGAGGCACGGCGAGGCAGGCGCGGGCGCACGGCCTGCGTGCGCGCGGCAGCCGGTGGCTTGTGTTTTTTGTGGTTTGTGCAATCCTGTGTAAACCCTAGGTTTGCATTAGGGTTAGGGCAAATCATCAGATCACAAAGGCCTAAAAATCCAAAAGATTTGGTGTATCAAGATTTGGAAGCCCTTGAAGATTTGAGAATATTTGAATTTATCCATTAAATTCAAAATTCAAATTGTAATAGATAGATTTTATTTTCTATTTATTTTTGGACCATGAGGAATTTTTGTTTGCCTTAATTGTCCTCGTATGATATGTGATTTATTTATGTGCGCAATTAAGCATGTGTAGATAATAGGAAAAGCATGTTTTACTGCTTTTATTATTTACAGCTTTCAAAGCATGCTTATGTGATTAATTTCTTTTGTTGGATTATATTTTGGGAATTTTTGGGCTTGTTTAATTACATGCAAAAATTTGGAAAATATAATGAAAAAAGGAAATTATGTGTGCGCATAAAGAAACCTTTTAAAAGAAAAATACTATGCAGATTTTTTAATTAAAATCAATAGACCTCCACAAAGCGGTCCTAGGCTGTAAGTGCATCTCTCGTTCTAGTAAACGTCTACGAGTGTTGCTTGCTTGTTCCCGGAGGTGCATGGGTACGGTTGTTGGGATTTCTAGACAAACAATTTAAATCATGTGAATAGTGGGAGGGCTTTGCGTAAACGTCTACGAGTGTAGCTTGCGTAGACCTCTTTCACAAGTATTCTAGGATTGATTTAAATTAAAGATAACAAAAGCTTTGTGGGTTGTGCGGTATGGTTACGTGCCATGCTAAACTGTCTCTTTTGGCCGGAGTTAAATTTGTGGTTAATTGCTTAGAAGCATCTTAGAATATAATGAAAGAATTGCATCCCTGTTCTTGAGAGATGGCTTGGTCTAAGGTTTTCACTAATTATTAATTTCTAGTGTCAAATGCATCCTGACATGGTAGTGAAATTAAATGGATTGGGGCTTAAAACCTGCAGTTCTGGTTGAGGGTGACATCGTAAACGTCTACGAGTGTAGCTTGCGGTGGGTACTCTTGGGAAATTAGTGGAAAACATTTGTATTTGATTTATTAAAAGGTTTTCAATGCATTTGTTTTCGAAGTTCAACATGTATGTTCTTATTTAAGATTTCTTATTGTTTCAGATATGTCTATGTCTACTGTCGATCATATACTTGCTCTCAATCCTCTAACTGGTCCGAACTTCAATGAGTGGAGATATTGCGTTGAGTATATTCTCCTGACTAAACAACACATGTTTGTTCTCACTATGATGCCACTTGCCCCACGTTACCATAAAGTATCTAGACGTGAGAAGGAGTTCTATGATAGTTGGGTGGCATCTGAGGATTTTACTTACAAGTTAATCTCAGATAACCTTTCTAGAGAACTTAAGATCAAGTACATGGGCTATTGTAGCTCTGTTACTATCTGGATGGACTTAGTGGCTACGTATGGTGAAGTGGAACGAATGGTTGATGGCAGTTCAGTGACACTGCATGTGATGATCATGGATAACACCATGAAACGATTCACACATGGAGGTGGATGTATCAGCGATCGGGCTAAGATCGATATAATCCTGAACTCCTTACCAATTTCATTCTATGACTTTAAGAAGGATATAACTAAGAGAAGTGAATACTCTTTCAAGGAGTTGCTTACTGATCTCATAGCAGGACAGTCCTTTGTACCTTCATGGGAGTCTGAGTTATCAGATCTTGAGCACAGCTTGGGCACATTGAAAGATGTGGTTCATACTGTGTGCAAGAACATGATTGATCGCAGATCACGTAAGAGGAGGTCAAATGAAATGAAGAGGGTTGGTGTCACTTCAAGTGAGAAGGCATGCGGAAGAAAGGGACAAGGTACGTCATTTGCATTTGTAACGGAAACATGTTTAGCATCGGTTTCTACTCATTCGTGGGTAGTGGATACTGGAGCTACTGATCATGTTTGTTACATTTTGCAGGGGTTCACACCGAGGAGGGTGTTGATGAATGACGAGGTTACCATCTCAATGGAGAACGCAGCACAAGTGAGTGCAGCTGCCATTGGAGATTTCACCTTATACTTTGATGATTCTGTTTTAACATTGAGAGATGTTTTGTATGTGCCGGATTTTCGGCGGAATCTTATTTCAGTTTCCAAACTTTATGTTGATGGATATTCAATTATTTTTGATAGTGGTGTTTCTATCATTGGTAATAACGGTGTCGTCTGTCGTGGAATGCTGAATAATTCTCTCTATGTTGTTAACTGTAATCATAAGTCTTCCGCAAGATTGCATGTAATTCATCCGTAATTGATAATCCTAGGAAGAGAAAACTTATTTCTTCTGATGAGGATCTTACATATCTCTGGCACTTGAGACTGGGCCACATCAGCTTGAAGCGGATTCATAGACTTGCAAATGACGGTACATTGGACTTAGTCCGGGCTGTACCTTATCAAGTCTGCGAATCCTGCATCGAGGGCAAGATGTCAACTAGGCCTTTCAAGGCTAGTCAGTCTCGAGCAGAGGAAGTGTTGGAATTGATCCATTCTGACTTATGTGAACCGATGTCCATGCAGGCTCGTGGAGGGTACGAGTACTTCGTCACTTTCATTGATGATTACTCAAGGTATGGATACGTTTACCTGCTTCGCTACAAGTCTGAATGCTTTGAGAAATTCAAAGAGTTCAAGGCTGAGGTAGAAAAGAAGGTCGGGAAAACTATCAAATCACTGCGATCTGACCGCGGTGGCGAATACCACGGTAACGAGTTCCTGCAATATTTGTCAGAAAATGGGATTACATCCCAGTGGACTACACCGGGTACTCCCCAGCAAAACGGTGTAGCTAAAAGAAGAAATAGGACTCTTCTAGAGATGGTAAGGTCAATGATGAGTTATGCAAACTTACCAATTTCGTTTTGGGGCTACGCATTAGAGACAGCAGCATACGTACTTAATGTGGTGCCTTCTAAATCAGTTCCTAAGACGCCTTCTGAGCTCTTCCTGATGGATTTATATACTGAAAGCATTATGATTGGTATATTATGTACAAGGTTTATTGGTTAATATACTGGTAATCATAATTGTTGTATGTTCATCTCCTGTTTGAATTAACAAACATGTGTCGCAAACACAATTATCCTCTTATCTCGTCGATAGGGAGATCATACGGTGGGTAGAAGATCACAGAAGATCGTATGGATCGTTTGACCTAGCGAGATATAAATAGTCATCACAGCTGAGACAGTTCCAGGATAAACTGTCGGTGTAGGCTGCAGCATATGCGGATAAGCATCTTATCTTGGATGTCTTGGTATGCTGGTGTGAGGCACACATTGATGAGGACCTAAGTCGAGATCGATTCTTTTATCTGACATTAAAAGAATCTAGATCTCTATGACTCGATGGAATCTTAAGCCTATATGAGGATACAGAAGTGTACATATATTGTATATCACTTTGAGTTGTAGAGAAGGTTCTAGTTGAACCTGTACATCTGCAGTCTTGGGTGATATCAATTTGTGTATGACTGTCTGGTATCTGAACTAGGTAACCACATCCAGTATAGGATGGTGACATTCCCTGAACAGCTCAAAAGGTTCGTTATGCTAAAGTCCTGCAGGCTGATTAAGTTCAAGCATAAGTGAAAAGGTTTGAGTGGATTGATTCAGGAATTAAAGATGTTAATTAATTAAATATAGCTTGTCAGAGCTTAAATTAATTAACGAATGTTTGTAACCTTAAATGTGGAGATAAACCAAGTCCAATGCAAACCGTTCCTCAAAACGTGGTAGCAAATAGGTAGGACAGTATTGATTCTCTGGTGGCATGAATCAATATTAATTAATTAATTATATTCTGGGTTGAATATGGGAATTAATTAATTGATAGACCTTATTTTCTATTTGCATTCTGGTCCCTGGTCTGGCCCATGATAACTCAAGCCCAATAGGAGCCTAGAATTTCCTATAAATAGGCCTCAGTTTCTCAGATCTCAAAAAAAAAAAACACCTACACCACACAAGATCATAAGTTGCACACAGCAAACCAGTATTTGGGAGCTGTAAGTGATCGACTAAGATCTGAGAACGAGGAGGAAATTCTGCTTCTCAACCGGGCAAGGGATCTGATAGACAATCTTCACCAGATTTTCAGATCGAGTTGGGATACAGATCAGAAGATCAGATCAGGAGGATTTTTCTTCTTCTTTCTCCTCTTATTTTCGAAAATATTTACTTATTTTCTATAGATTAATTTCCTCAATCTGTTAGGAAATTAAATCTTGGTGCGTGGGAAAGATCAAAGGGCATCTCCGCGCACGCGTTCTTCAGAGTTCATCGATCCAGGTATTCCGCATAACCTTCTTATGCATAATAATATAGGAGCATGCTAGGATTGTTCATATGCATAGCAATTTATTTTTGATATTCCAATTAATGATCCTTGGCAAACGGACTTCGTGATTCAGTTCACGAATCCCTTCACTTCCTTGGTCGCAAACCTAGTTTGTGCAAGTTTAGAGTATGGGGCTGTCCAGCACACGTACTGTCGAAGGAACCTGATAAGTTAGAAAGCAGGTCAAAAGTAATTCTGTTCATAGGGTATACAAGGCAAACGAAAGGTGGTTACTTTTACTGTCCTGAGAGTCAAAGGGTCGTTGTTAGCACCAACGCTAGATTCTTGGAGGACGAGTATGTGAGTAATCACAAGTCAAGGAGTGATATCGTTCTTCAAGAAATTGAGAACGAGAATGCAATTCCAAGGGAAGGGGAACGTGTAGATGTGGGTGCACCTGTGAGAGGTACAACACCACAGACACGTTCTTCAGTGCAAGGTGCAGGACCACAAGTCACTGCACCTACTACTGACACGGCACCGATGCCTCGTCGCAGTGGGAGAGTTATTTTCCAGCCGGAAAGGTACATGTTCGTGGGTGAGTCTTCGGACTTGAACCCAGAAGACGGACATGAGGACTCTGACCCATTGACTTACGAAGAGGCAGTGCAGGACAAGGATGTTGCCAAATGGCGTGTCGCCATGGATTCTGAAATTGAATCCATAACTGCTATGGATGTATACCAGAAAACTGATTTGCCGAATGGCTTTAGGGCCATAGGGTGCAAATGGGTATACAAGAGAAAGAAAGGGGCGGATTGAAAGATTACGGCTTTCAAGGCCAGGCTGGTGGCAAAGGGTTAAAGTCTGAAAGAGGGCATTGACTATGACGAAACCTTTTCACCCATAGCCATGCTCAAATCCATCCGGATACTCCTTGCCATAGCTGCGCATATGGACCTCGAGATCTGGCAGATGGATGTCAAAACCGCTTTTCTAAACGATTACCTTGAAGAAGGTAGAGACATCTATATGCAGCAACCCGAGGGTTACATAAGCAAGGGCGAAGAACATCTTGTCTGGAAGCTTAGGAAGTCCTTGTATGGACTTAAGCAAGCTTCAAGGTCGTGGAACTTACGTTTCAATGATGTGATTAAATCCTATGGATTTGCACAGTTGGAAAACGAAAGTTGTGTTTACCGACTTTGTGTCAGTGGGAGCGTGGTCTTCCTTGCACTATACGTTGATGACATACTCCTATTTGGAAACAACGAGGGAGTGATGTCCGAAATCAAGGTTTGGTTATCCGAACAGTTCCAAATGAAGGATCTGGGAGAAGCTGGCTACATTCTTGGGATTAAGGTCTTACGAGATCGTAAAAGAAGAATGTTGAGCTTATCTCAGGCATCCTATGTGGATACTGTGATAGCCCAGTTCAACATGCAACTTGCCAAGAAAGGCTTGCTGCCTTTCCGACATGGTGTTCGTCTTTCTAGTGGGCAGTGTCCTCAGACACAGCGGGAGAAAGACGAAATGAGTCTTGTACCATATGCTTCGGCTGTGGGTAGTCTCATGTATGCGATGCTGTGTACCAGGCCAGATATCTGTTATGCCGTTGGCATGGTAGCAAGATATCAGTCTAACCCTGGACAGGCGCACTGGACTGCTGTAAAGCATATCCTCAAGTATTTGAAAAGGACTAGGAATTTCTGCCTAGTTTATCAAAGTGAGGATCTGTGCCCTGTGGGTTATACAGAATCGGATTTCCAAGAGGACCAGGATGAGAAGAAATCGACCTCAGGATATGTGTTTACCCTGGGAGGTGGAGCTCTATCTTGGAGGAGCTCAAAGCAGAAATGCATTGCTGACTCCACCATGGAGGCGGAATATGTCGCCGCCTCCGACACCTCGAAAGAGGGGGTGTGGCTCCGGAACTACCTTTTAGAGTTGGGCGTGATCCCGAGTTTGCCGAGGAGCATCACAATTTATTGTGATAACTCTGGTGCAGTGGCAAACTCAAAGGAACCACGGTCTCACAGGGCAAGCAAACACATAGAGAGAAAGTACCATATCATACGAAAAATCGTGTCGAGGGGTGATGTGCTGATTAAGAAGATTGACACTGCTGACAATCTTGCTGATCCGTTTACAAAGAGCTTGCCGCAGAAAGTTTACGAAAGACATATTCGTGAGCTGGGTCTGAGGTGGATGCCGACCACTGATAGTGGTTAAAGACAGCAGACTAGATAGACGGACTGTATACTTTGTAATAGCTTAGTTATGCTTTGAGTATAAGTGGGAGATTGATGGGTTTTGTATACTGAAAGCATTTATTATAATGAGTATACAACGGTTTATTTCTCCTATCTGTTAACAATCGTACGTGTATGAACAAAGGTATCCTCTTGTCTCACCGATAGGGACGATCATACGGCGTGTTGTAGATCGCAGAAGACAGTATGATCACTTGACCTAGTGAGACATAAACATGATCACAGCCTAGACAGCGTATGAGGATACGTCTGTCCGGATGGCTGCGGCATTGTCGGAATAAGTAGTCTGTCTTGGTTACTTGACATGCTGGTACGCAGAGGTGGCGTATTGATGGACCGCAGTGAGATATATTCGTCTGTCTGACATCAGCGAATAAAAGATCTCGTTATATTGATTGAGTCCAAACCCTAACGAAGGTTCAGGGGTTTGCATGGGTTGACTGTTGCTTTGACTTGCCATGGTGGAGAGTCTGAGTAACGTGCTCGTATATCCGCATCTTGGGTAACAGCAGTTCCTGTAGTACCGCCTGAGACTGAACTTAGGTAACCATATCCGAGTAATAGGATGGGGACATTCCCTGAGGAGCTCAATAACATTCATCGTGCCAAAGTCCTGCAGGCTGATTAAGTTCAGGCACGAGTGATAAGGTTTGAGTGGTACTACTCATGAATTATAAGATATTAATTAATTGTAGTTAGAGCTTGTCAGAGGCTCCGATTAATTAATGGATGTCCGGTAACCTTAAATATGGGGATTCTCAATTAATGCAGCCCGTTCTCATAACGTGGTAATAAAGGGGTAGGCCAGTATTAATTCTGTGGTGAAAAAGAATTAATATTAATTAATTTATTGTGTCCTGGGTTGTGGACATGGGAATTAATTAATTTATAGGCCCACTTTATTATTTGCATTAGGTCACAGGTCTGGCCCAACAAGTGTGCTGAATTGAGCCCAAAATGGCCCATTAGGGTTTCCAACCCTAGGTCTATAAATAGACAGCTCTCTCTCATAAGTCATAACAGAATTGAAAAACCCTAAACCTAAGAGAGAGAGTGGGCGCCGTTTTTCAGATGAGAAAAGGAGGAGAATTTTCGAATTCTGGTCCTGCTCAAGTCACAGATCTACGGAGTCCTCACCAGTAGTAGATCTGACCAGCACCGGGATACAGATCTGAAGATCTAATCTGGAGAACAACAGATTTCTTCTTTCCTTTTCTTTATTTTTGATCTTCTCTAGAAATTAGTTTTCTAATTTCTGTTTCCATAGAGAAATCGGATTGTGTGGTTGAATTGGATTTTGGAATTCAAACGTGATAAACTCATTATTTTACTCGCTTATCTATATTATTTTCTACTATTTTATGTAGCTTTATTGAGTTTATATATATATTCTATGCATGAGTCTATATTAGGTGGTATTATGCGCATTTTAGTGTTTTTGCAGGGTTTTAGGCCTAAGTTCAAGAGAAATCCGTTCCGGAAGCAGTGACGTGTAAGAGTAGCAGTGAAGAGTTCTTCCACAAGAGGAATTCGAGCTATTGGCACATGGCAATGGATGATGCTTTGAGTTAGCTCTCCAACGCAACTAGAATCGGGTCAATCGGAGTTCGGGAGAGAAAGTTATGGCCAAAACCGTGAGACCGCGCAGAAGGGGCGAGAAGCCGCGTCGACAGACGCCAAATGGCATCGATCGACGCCGACCAAGAACCCACGTCAATCGACGTGGATCAGCCACGATCGACGTGAGGTGTCTGCTGGAGCGGAAATTCGAGGAAAAACGGATTTATTCATATCTTTAGCCCTAGATTTGATAGGATACACATCTACCACTATAAATAGCTTATTAAATTCAATTTTTCAGTAGGCATTATGATAGTATTCAGTTTTTAGAGTTTGAAGACTTGGGAAACACGAAACCCTTTATTTTTTGTAAGTTCTTTACTTTTATGCAATTGAATATGTTTTATTTTGGATTTCTATCTACGATGAGTGGCTAGAAACCCTAGCGGGTTCTAGGGGTTGATATTATTATGGATGCATGTTAGGATTAATTAATTAGGTTCATGATTCCTGTGTTTATTCTATAATTCTAGATTAATTCAAGGACCGAGAGGTGACGATTAATTTAGATGTCTAGCTATTGATAGAAGGACCGAGAGGTGAATATTAATAGTGGGAATAGGAATGCATGATACAATCTACACTATCCAAACAGATGTACTAGACTGTAGGAATTGAACTGATTTGCTTATCAGATTGACTAATTTGGTGTACTTTGAGACCGAGCGGAGATAGTCACTAGTTAGTAATCTAGGTTATATTTTCCAAACAAAGAAATATAGCATTGTTGCAGTATTCCACCTGTTAAATTAATTGATTCCTACATGTCATCCATAATATGAATTCTTCCCTAGAATCTGTGTTCCTTTAAATTTGCTTTCAAAACTACTTTAATTTTCTGCATTGTTTTCTTTACTTTTATAAAACCCTGATTTTGGATTCCTCAAACAATGAATCTTAGGATTATAGCTAGTACATATGATAGTTTCCCCACACAATTCCCCTGGATCGATAACCTTAGGGTTTACAAATTTATTTGCCACTGTTTCTATAATTAATCTGTTAGAAATAGCAGTGACCAAAATGCAAAAGATCGGTACAGACACTACGGAATTACGGTAATCTCTCAATCCACAATTATGCATTAAATTCATAGGAGCATGCTAGGGTTTTTGTGTATTTAACTATGGGCAATATCCATAGATCGATCAAGTTCAGTTTTGGTTTTGGTGATTCGGTTCACGTAAAAACCCTACAAGACCTGCCCTCTTAACCTTAATAGGTTACCTGAACTGAAATTCAAAATCAACTAGTCTAAAGAGACAAAGGGCATATTCAGGTCATCTCTCCCAAAAACTCTCTCGGAGTTTTTATGTGTTGTAAACACAAGACTTGAGTCTCCGACTCAAGTTACCCACCGTGCTATCTTCTCCTAGCATGAGGCTGAAGCTTTAAGCTGAGGCTCTTCTTGGTGACTATATCTCTCTGAGATATCTTCACTGTAGTCAGTTTTCTAATCTGGGATTCTGATTCTCACGGGCGTATGCTAGCCAATTGTGTTCTGGGAAGAACCTCTAAACATCCAACTATTCTGGGAAGAATTAGTAAACATCCACCCACCAGGAATGAGGCTGCGGGGTGCGTTCCCACTTCAACCTGAAGACTGAGTCTACAAGGAGTTCCTAGGCGAGTGCCACAGTTGACTGGAGGACGAAGGTGCCACAGACTGTGTATAGATCGTAAGGAGGCTTGTAATCACTTAGTAAATTATCTAGACCTTGGGTCTGAAGCGTGGATGTAGGATATTAAAATCCGAACCACTATAAAATCTCTGTGTGCTTCTTTACTACTTTCCATATACTTGCTCTGTTTTCTGTTTCAAAAACTGACTACTTGTGCCTTCAATACTTGTCCAAGTATTGAAGAATATATACTGTGAAACAGACTTAAGACGGAAAAGAGACTTAAGCTTAAGCTGACTACACACAAAACTGACTCTGCCCTGTTTAAACGAACCAGTGTTTGTGCTTACATCTACTTCCGATGCATACACAAAACCTTCCGCTGCACATATTGCACTCTGATTTCGAGACCAACAAGTGGTATCACGCACCAAGGTTCTTACAGACTACGGTTGTGTTGAGTCACTTAGGACCAGATCTCTGTTTTCTGCGCTTGGTTCTATTTTTCTGCACTTGATTTCTGTTTTGTGTGTTTTAAGCTTAGGTACACAGAGATGGCTCAGATCACGAAACTTCCAAAGTACTCATCAGAAGTCTTTGAGATATGGAAGAAACGTTCGTTGATCAAGCTGAAGAATGTCCATCCAGAAATGGCAAAGGTTCTATCTGCCGGACTAATAAAGACCAGGAAGGTGAATACTCAGCTTAGAGGAGCTGAAGGGCAGGAGATAGTGGAGAAGCCTTATGAAGAATGGACAAACGACGATAGGGTTCGTTTTCAGCTGGATGCAGTGGCCATGGAGCTCATGTTACAATCCTTACCAGCGCCACTGGTTGTTGAAGCCTTAGAGCACAACAATGCCAAGAAGATGTAGGAAATTTCTTGGCTCACTCAGTCAAGAAACAACTCAAATGAAGCGAACTAATCTTCAAAACTGGGTGCATAAGTATGAATCTTTCCAAATGCTTCCTGGTGAAAATGTCAAATCAATGGAAGCAAGATTCAATGCTATTATATGCGAGCTGAAAAACTTTGGGAGAACATATGAAGTTGCTGATATGAATGCAAAGATTCTCTCCAAGATGCCCAATGAAGATCGGTTCGTCAAAGCTACCAGCCTGAAGGAGAAAGATCTCTCTCAGATGACGACCAAGGTTGTGTTCGCTCAGCTCCAAGCCCATGAATGGGACATCTAAATAGCGAACATAAATGAAGTAGTGCGAAGTGTCAGCTCGCATCCAGAAGGAGATGCTTCTTTTTCCGCAAAAAGGGAGTTCAAAAGAAGGCCTCAAAAGCCTTATCAAGCTGACAAAACTTCTGGACAAACGTCCAATCTAAGTCAGCACCAATACCTTCCTACCTGAAAAGGGAGGAAGAGAGCTCAATTGAAGAGCTTGAGGAGCAAATGAAGAAGCTGACTAGACTTCTTGAGATAGCCAAATCCAAGAAGGAAGGTTCACAATCAAGTGAACTGAAGTTCAGCGATAGACCTCATAGAGGTTGTTTTGAATGCAACTCTCCAGACCACCTCAAGTACGAGTGGCCACTAGTTTCCAAGGAGGAAAGGGAGCGCTTGAAGAGGGTGTTCGAAAAGAAAGCCTCCAGAGCAGTTGCTAAGGCCATGCTTACCAGAACTGAGTTTCCTGACATCTCAAACAATGACGATGGCTACTTTTCATCAGACGATGAGGCTGCGGAAGAAGCCTTCCTAGTGCTGATGGCAAAGCTTGAAGAAGTAGAAGAAACTGAAGCAGAGTCTAAAACTCCGGTACACATTTCCGACTCAATTTTTATTCCTATAGCATGCATAGAAGACAACTCTGAATCATATTGCTCGGATTTAGAGGATGTTACTCTTGAAACTTTGATTAGAGAATTTGCTAAGTTTTATGAGTTAAAGAATGTCTTGGCATGTGAAAATGCTTCACTGAAACTGAAAGTTTCAAAACTGGCTGAAGAGATCCAAGTTAGTAAGTGAAGACTTAGCTAAACTTAGAGAAGAACATTCTATGTTACTTGAATCGTTTAAATCTCTATCTGAAGAATGTGCATCTCATAAACTGAAAAATTGCTAGTGATCAAAATCTTATCTATTCACTATACTCTAGTACTAGCAAAGTTTCAGAAGCTCTAAGTTTACAAAGACATTCCTCTGATAAGTCAGGTTTAGGCTTTACAGAGAATAACTTGAGCAATCAGACTTCTTCTTCCCAAACAGGGAATATCTTGAACCATCACTTTAAGAAGAATTCCAGTTTAGAAGTCAAGCTGCTAGGTAAAGGAGTATTCAGTATAAACAAAAACTCCTCTGAGGCTGATCAGGAAAGAAGGGGACAATCAGTTTCAAAACTTACTTCAGCACCCAAGTATTGAAAGGATTTGACTTTCAAGTCAAACAAACCTGAGATAAAGCCCATCCTACCTAGGAAGTGGAGTAAACTACATGCTTATGACTCTAGAAAACCCACTTCGACATCTAAAACTGAACTTTATAGAAAGTCAGTTTCATTACCGGACTCTAGGAATCTAAGGTTCTCAACTCATGAGAACATATCTTATCCGTATAGAAAGAACATCTATACGAGGTCTTAGTTCAATCTTCATTATAACTTTAGGACTGGATAGACTACACACACCGGACCAAGTTTCCGAGTACCTAGCCGATAATTAGTTACAAGGAAGTCAGTTTTTAGGAAGTAAGTTCTTAGATACTAAGTTTTAAGAAACTCAGTTTTGGGTCAGGTTTATTTCACTCACCTTCTCTTACCAAGCATGCATAAAAATAACTTGAATCATTTGAAAATGAAGATATTGGTAGAGGAATGTGCAACACCTAGATATAAGGTGAAGCAAGTATGGATTCCTAAAGAATGGATCCATAACACTAACCCTGCAGGACCCGCCGAAACACGGGTACCTTTTGTCTAACCTGGTGTGTTATGCAGGTACAAAGCCACCAAGATCAAACTAAAAAGAAGAAAAGAGCATGGATCTTGGACAGTGGATGTTCAGCTCACATGACCGGTGGCATTAATCTTCTCTCAAAACTAAGAATGATAAGAGGACCACTTGTCAGTTTTGGAGATGATTCAAAAGGCAGGGTAATCGGCAAAGGATGTTTGAAGAGTAAAGGAAATTATCATCAATGATGTATCCTTGGTCACCAACCTCAGCTACAATCTGTTGAGTGTGAGTCAGCTTATCCAGTCTGGATATGAGGTGACTTTTGCCGAATGAGAGTGCTGGAGCAATGACAAAGACTCCAAATAGACTATGCTGAAAGGTGTAAAGAAAGGAAGTCTCTACTATGTGGATTGGTAGAGCAGAAAGCCAGACACATGTCTTATCGCAACGAGCTCATCCCAAGAAGGACTCAACTGGCTATGGCATAAAAGGCTTAGCCACCTGAATTTCCATTCAATCAGACATCTTGCTAAACACAAGCTTGTGCAAGGCCTACCACAAGTCAGTTTCATGAAAGAAGAAGGTGTCTGCCGAGCATGCAAGACGGGGAAGCAAATTAAAGCTTCATTCAAGAATCAAACCATCACAACAAGCACATAAAGGATCCTTGAACTTCTTCATATGGATCTGTTTGGACCAGTCAAGCCGCCTACCATGGAGGTAAAAGGTTTATTCTTGTAGTAGTAGATGACTACTCCAAATACACTTGGGTAAGGCTGTTGACAACAAACGATGAAGTAAAGATCCAACTTCCAGAGCTCATCCTTCAAGTTCAAAACAGGAAAGAGGTCACTGTCAAAAGAATCAGATCTGACAACGAAACTGAGTTTTGCAATGGTCCATTAATGGATTTCTATGCTGATGCTGGCATTGCTCATGAGAAGTCAGCTCCAAGGACGCCTCAACAAAATGGCCTTGTTGAACAAAGAAATAGGACACTCAAGGAGGCAGTCAGGACAATGCTCACTGAAGCTGACTTGAAAGAAGGTTACTGAGGAGAAGCCTTGATGACATCATGCTATACTCAGAACAGAAGTGCCATCAACGGCCGCCATCATAAAACCCCATATGAAGTAATCAACGGTCGTAAGCCTTCTATAGCTCATCTACGTGCTTTCGGTTCACCATGTTACATCCATAATAATGGAAAGTTGAAACTGAAAACTTTCAGTCCATGGCTGATGAAGGAGTGTTCCTTGGATATGGACATCCTTCATACAAATCCTAATTAGATGTATGTTGTGTGATTATTGTTTGAAGGGAAGTTAAAGGATAAGGTCGAAACAGCTCAACTGCACAAATAACAAGAGCATCTAATTTTTGTAAGCAAAACACAGGTGGGGACTATTTCAGTAAAAATAAATGCTTTTCGAGCTTCATGCTCAGCTTTCAAAATGAGTGTGAAAATATTTTGTTTTAAATTAATTGCTATGCTTAAAATATTTTGTGCTATCATATCTGTACCTCTGTCGATTGCTATCGTTAGAGAGCTTATTTATTGAGAATGAACCAGGATTGTGCTACACTAATGTCATTAAAAGGAAAGATAGAGAGACTAATTTATATGCGCCTGTGTGCATTTTGGGTAGTTCAACTGACGTGCTGATACCTTGGAGGATAAGGTATTGAAATCGATCGTTGTCTCAAAGCTGTGCGATTATAGATGACAGTGGGTCGAGTGGGTCGTCCATTCCCAGTTGTTCATCGTAACTTGGAAGTGGGCCATCTTCCAGTTACTCAACGGTAAACTGATATGATAACATTGTAGATAGCTGATCAGCAAACTAAAATGTTTTAGATAACATGGTCCTTTAAATATGATAACATTCATATTTGAACTGTATGTTTTCGGGCATGTCTCCGTGGGGTACATTAGTACTCAGCCCCTCATATTGTTTGTAAAATACGCAGAGTTATTAGCAAGAATGGAAGAGCAGTGGTGTAAAGACGAGCAGGTGTTTTAGGTTTTGGAAGTAGATCCTGAGATATGCATCTTCACATGCAGATCTCCATCACATCACACACCACTGCACTGAACCTCTGAAAACCGTTCCTTCCCTCGTTTTTGTGAAGTTGAAAAACTTGTTTAAACTCATATCTTTTGTTGGTTTATGAATGTTGTTTACATCTTTTGAAATTAAATGAATGGATGTTTTAAAGTCTTATTATTATTATTATTATTATTATTATTATTATTATTATTATTATTTCTTCTGTTGTTTTGTTTGAGAAATTTTTTGAAAACTGCCGACCACAACTGTAGCGCGCCCCAAAGTTGGGAAGGTTAGTTTGGGGCGTTACAAGATTTGTAGGCCTATATATAACATAATTAATTAGTGCATAATCTATAGGGAATAACAATCACAATAAAATATGGAAAGTAATATCTATGACTTCATGTTCACTATGCCATAAAGAGATTTTATTCGAGAACATTGAATTTTCATTATTTATGCAAATAAGCTGCTTCAGAAAGGGTAAGGGTAATTAAAAACATCTTTTTCTTTGGCCACTAATTCAAGTCAAATTGCATATTGTTTTTCCCTTTTACCTATAATTATTTATTTTCAAAGTTGATTTAGCCAACTTGTATATTTAGAATTGCAAAGCTTAGTCTTATTTATTTTGTAGATGAATCCTTCTATCTAAAAATAAGTGGAGGTAAAAAAGTTGTTTAATTAGTATAAATTTTTTATATAGATCTTTTAATGCATATGAAATATATAGGAGTGTGGGGATCCATTTACAAGAGGATTTGGACAATATTCAGATTTCTTCCGATCCTATCAATACAGTCTTAAACTTAGAAAAGTAAGTGGCGATTCCATTTGTTTTACTAAAAAAACGGCTCCAACGTTTGAAGAGTTGAGACAAATTATTTAACAGAAATGCACATAATATTCCAAGAAGCAAGAATAAAATGTTGATAGTGTCGTGATTCAATCAGTTATGAATTAGTACGCCTTAACAAGAAGTTGTGAAGAAAAAAATGGGCTGACTGTGAAGAAAATGATGGTGAGAGGGCTTCTCAAGATGAGTCATAATAATTTTTCGATTTTATTTATTTTGTAAGTTTTAGTTTGAAAAAACTTAATGTAGCCCCCTTTCGAGAAATCTCTGGATCTACCACCATTGAGAAACATACAAGACAACTCATGTTGGGGCTGCAAAACGACTGGACCACGACAAAAGTCCAATACGCCGCTAGAGCCCATCAAAAAGCACCTGGCCCAAGCCAAGGGACAGTCCGGTAGCTGGTCTCCAGGCAAGGAAAACAATTCGATGGAGAGCAAGAGCGTTCGGAGCAGGTCGCCCAGTGAAGAACCACTCTAGTCAAACTGCTCAATGGTCAAAAGAGGGTCTAATAAGGATGTGATTGTTTCAAAAGGAGCAAACAATATAGGTGTTGCAAACGGCCCCGAAAAAATCAGTGAACTATCCACAACCACCCTGTGAATCGCTCCTGAAAAACTCTAGCTCTCCTTTAGGCTCTATAAATAGGTCCTTGTAAGCCGAAAATTGGCATCTACAGCTTCCTATCTAACTCTCTTTAGTGACTCTACGTACCGAATACTACATTTTTAGCTTCTTGAGTTTGTAACCAGCTTGCCGGAGCTCAACCCGACAAGTTCAATTGTTAGAATAAGTGTTTCGACCACTACATTTGATTGCGTTGTTACTGTAATTATCTCATTTGTCTTACTGCTATTGTTCTTTAACGTTATTTATCACTTCAATCATTGTTTACGATCCTCTTTGTTATTTATCATAGCCTTGATCCTATTCGGTTTGATTATTCGTTGCAATTTTATCTTGTCGAATTGTTAAGTTCTTGGGATCACAAATCTGTATGAATCGAACATCAGCAGCTCACAAGTTAGGTCATCATGGTGAAAAACTAATGAAAACCACGATCCTAAAAAATAATGCTAATCAATTTTACGCAAGGTTGTAAAAATCACTAGGACCTAGTCGGGCGTCCGAGGGGAGCTTAGCGCCTAGGTGGTCCAGACAGGATCCTAGGCGATAATTATTCGGCAATTTAGTTTATTATTTTTTTATTCTAAATATATAAATAATAATAAATAAATAAATAAAATTATAAAAAATATAATTATAATTTTTTAAATATAAAAAATCCTTCCTGGGCTGACTAGGTGTTGTCTAGCCCGTGTAATCCCCCGTCTAGGCTTGCTTAACTTGCTTAGACACCGAACAATTCAAAACCGTCTAACGAAGCGGATTAGTTATTTTTCAGGTGGAATAGGCACTATCTAATCCAATTTTTACGAACATAATTTTATGTTTAAAAAAAAAAAAGAAAAACTATTTTCAAAAGTGTTTACTTTTGCTGATTAACTGAGATAAAAATTATAAGAACACGCCAGCCGCAAAAGATTTAATCTCAGTTGACTCAAATCATGAGGTCAACTATGTAACACACCACTTAATCATATTATAAGCCATGATTAGTGGAAAGTTGGTGCTAACCTTTTGTCTCATGCGTAGGCAATCGGCAACGGCATCTTCTAATCAACTATAATTAATGAAGTTTAATATATAATATTGTTTAAGATCGAAAATGAAACTTAATCACCATTAAAATACGTATTTTAGTAGTAGATCCAAGTTGATTACATTTATAAATAAATTAGTGAGTCAAGTTGATCATTTGGAACAAGTCAATTCGTTAACCTTGGTGAGAAATGCCACTTTCTAGCACTAGGGCCACACGATATATGCCTTGTCATGCAATAAAACGAGGCAAAAAAATATTAAAATCAGTTACAACAGGTATGATGGTCGGGCATCGATTCATTAAAATATCCAAAAAAATTAAAAAAGAAATTCTCTTATCTTCCTCCATTACTCTCATTAATGGATTATCGTTTTGTAGATTGATATCGACCTCTGAAAATGATTAGTATTCGTGTTAGACCGCTGTCTTGATCTTCATTTTCTTTAAATCTTTTGAGATTTTATCTTGACCCTATTTGAATTGAAAGAGAATCTTCGCAAATCGAGAATGTATGACAAAAGGTATAAATTCGAATTTCGATGATATTTTTTAGGTCAAGAATATTTTAGGCTAAATATGGGTGTTGATAATTTGATATAAGCTCGTTGATAAATAAATAATGCGTTTGAAGATTGGATTAAATTCAAGAAAATTATTGAAAAGTGAGTTTTTTTTTTTTTTAAGTATTGTTACACTATAACCTAACAGATTGTTTAATTTCGATTTAAAACATAAAACATGAATTAGTAATGGAAAATTATCTATTCAAAATTCAAAAGATAGTTTAATTATCAATTCAAGATCTAAAAGATGAATTTTCAATTCAAGACCTAGAAAATCACGCAATTCTCAATCGATAACTTGACATTAATGTCCTGGATTGAAAATCTTATGATCGGTTCTGAATTGAGATTGAAATTTTTTGTGATTTTGAGGTCCTGAATCGATAATTAAACTATTTTTCCAGATCTTCGATTGATAATAATATATTATTAATTAAAGATAAGAAAGATCCTTAAATTTTTAATCCATGGTTTGATATCAAGAGCCTAAATTGAGAATTTTATAATTATTCAAGTCTTGAATTGAAAACTTTTCGAATCATTTAAGTTATGAATTGAGAATTCAACTTTTGAATCTTTAATCGATCATTAAATTAAGTTTTAAATCCTAAATTAGTAGTACTCATTTTTTTAGATCTTGATCAATATAAATAGAAAATAATTTATCACTATCAGGCCTAGGCAGCCTTTGACTGATCCAAAAACAACCGAATCAGAATAATTCTTCGGTTGAGCCAATTAACAAGAGCTATGCTGGGCTTCGTATGCAGGAACCTTCTTATGTTACATAACAAACAACTAATTATGTTAAAATTGAAGTCCTAAATATATTAAAATAAAAAAATATTGTTGGTCTCGTGATTAGAGTTTTGATATACACAAAGTGTTAGGAAATTTGATAGAAATATTCTTCCTATTTAAGTTATGTTTTGGTATGTTAAAAGAATATAAAAGTTATAGATTCTTTATCGAGTTGTAAGCTGATACTATTCTGGAAACTAGACTATTCAAAGAGTCTAGTATACGCGAAAGATTCAGCACGCCAAAAGTACGCTATACACCCTACAAACCTGGAGGAAAAAGAGTCTAGCGGAGCATGGATCTCGCCAAGTACAAATCAAGCATAGTATGGTGCAATTGTTCAAACCATACTGAGCAACAAGGGACCATGTATACTTCAAGAGATGACGTCATCAACATAAAGTTGCAAGTATGACAACATCAGCATAGACTTAGTAAGTCTAGGTCCTAGCAATTAAAGACAAGAGGAATATATTGAAGAAGAGCAGACTTTAAAGATTGGAGAAGCCTTAAAGTCTGCAAGCACGAGAAATCAAGTTTCGCTACCTAGGACGATCATTTCGGGATTCCTCATACTGGTAAAATTACTGTCATTCTGACAAAAGACAACCGTCACTGTCAAAGTCAGAAAAAGGGGAAAAAGGTGCTGGATCTCTGCAAAAAGCAATACCTACCGGCCGAACGTTGTAACCAATAGAGACATTCGATTGGAAAACTTCCATTTTATCTCTAACGGGTCTTAAAATCAAACCTTCAACATCTTGGGTATAAATATCGAACGAAGAAGAAGGTTACACAGACGAACTCTCAAAGACGAACTTACTAAGTTACGAAGAGAAAATACGATTTCCTTACACTATCTGTGAACTCTTACAGAAAGATTTAAGTTTCACCGGGTGAGCTTGCTTTCGAGGCTATTAAGTTTTTCATGTGTCACTAAGTAAACACGATACTCAGAATCGCTGTATTCTTGAGTTACTATTCGATAGTTCTTTTTTTTCCAAGGAAAACTACAACAGTCAAGTACAACTTATACTTAACTTTTACGGAGAAAAGATAGTTCACGGAGGAACTATAAATACCTCACTTTCAAAGGGCGCAGCTCGCCTCTCTCAATTTTTCTGTTCAACTCACGCGCATACACAATATTTTTTTTATTTTTTTTTAGTTTTTGCGGATATAGCCGTATTGGGCTTATTTTATTTATTTCAAAGCCGACAAAGGCCCATATCATTAAATGTGTTATGTGAATTGCTAAATTTGTCAGATTTTTCTGATCATATAAGATGATGTGAATTGAGGGCCGTTTCATTGAGGTGGCCCATCATTGATCCATGGTAATGAGTGGACTTGAAATATAATAATAGTAACAATAATAATAATAATAAAAACATTTTAGGCTTGAAGAAAATGTAAAAGCTTATTCTCATATTTTTTATATTAATTAGGATTATATTTATTTATTTTAGATAAGATTTTGTCAGATTTATTTCCTTTTGAGAATAAATTAGATTAGTTTGGTTTATCTTCTAAGTAATAGTATAACAGGCACGAAGATTATATTTGATTAAGATCGAAATAATTTTTTAAACTTTTGATTTTAATTATTAATTTTAATATTTTATTTAATAAATAAACTAATTTTTATTATAAAACTTTCCAATTATTATTATTTATATTATTAAAAAAATATCATGTCAATATTCAAAAATAATTCAGAAAAGATTAATTTAATTTATTTATACTTGAATGTATATATAATGATGATTATGTAATTTAATAAAGACTTATGCATTGAATCAAAAAACCATTTATAATTATTTATGTTTTAATTGATAGTTTTAGTTTTTGATTAATTTGATTATTTTATTTCATAAAATTTATAAATTTAGTATATATTATTACCCAAATCAACATACATTTTATAGGAGTTGTAAATACACGTTTATTTCTTTAAATATCTTATGTACAATTATAGAATGTTTGGAGTTTATAATTAATTAACTAATTAGTTCAATTAAAAACTAATTAATGTAACTAAATATTTCCATTTATAATGTATGATTTTGTTTTAATATATATAAAAATATAGATATATAGATGTTGAATTCATTAAAATAAAAATTTTCAAACATATAGATAAATTAGAAAGGATTATGATTAGTTGATTATAATTAAAGAAAAATTATTCAATCCATTTATTTTCCAATGAAGATATTATAAAAAAAAATAATTTTTTCTCTAAGTTTTGAAGTGATTAAATTAATTTTTTAATAATGTATTTCAAAGAAGCAAGATGTTCGATCGGAAGCTACAAATCTACACAGAGTTGCTAAATTCCCAATCATCCTTTGCAACTCCTTGGTCGACCTTGGAGGCTGGATCCTTGGATCACCTTAATTTGTACCGGATCAGCCTCGATTCCCGCCTCGATCCCCCTCTTGCTCACTATGTATCCCAGGAACTTCCTTGAATCTACTCCAAATTGGCATTTGTTGTTGGGATTGTATACAAAAAGCATAAATGATTAAGTGTTTGTATACTGGCCTTCATTTATGTGTTACATCAACAATTCTCGCTATCTGATAAATGTGAACATATAACGAACTATAATATCCTTTTATCTCGTAGATAGGGATGACCATATGGTGTGTAGGAGATCACAGAGGATCATATGGTTCGTTTGACCTAGCGAGATATAAACAATATCACAGCTGAAACAGTCCCTGGATAGGCTGTTGGTTTAAGCTGTGGCACATCGGTTCATAAGTGGGCTTATCCTAGCTACTTGATGTGTTGGTACATGTTTATGTATTGATGGGATCAATAGTGGGATGTGCCATTCTCATTGACATATGAATGAGCCAGATCCCTAACATACTTCCTATGATCTTAAACCTTACTGAAGGATAAGAGGCACACATGAATTGACCACACTTTGATTTGCTAGGATGGCGAGTCTTACATGTACTCTAATATCTGCATTGTGGGTGTTGGCAATTTGTGTGGGGTCTGCTTAGGCTGGATGTATAGGTAAGCATATCCATTTCAGGATGGTGACATTCCCTGATGAGCTCACAAGGTTCTTTATGCTAAGTCCTGCAGGTTGAATGATTTGTTCAAGCATAAGAGAAAAGGAGTGAGTGTTATTAATCAGGAAATAAGATATTAATTAATTGTGGTTAATTGTCATAAACTAAATTAATTAATGGTTGTCTAAAACCTTAAATATGTGGATCATGTTAGTTTAATGCAACCCGTTCCTTATAACGTTGTAATAAAGGGGCGAGTCAACATTGTTACCGTGGTGAAGGTTAAAACAATGTTTTATTAATTAATTATGTTCTGGGTTGAACAAGGAAGGATTAATTAATAAAGATGGCCCACTTTATTATTTGCATTTGATCCCTGGTCTGGCCCACACATTGCTCAAGCCCATTAGGGTTAGGGTTTTCTTAAAACTCTAACACTATATAAAGGATTTCTCTCTAGGTCAGAAGTAGACAACACAATATACAATTCAATCAGAATATTGAATTTAGAGAGAGAGATCGGCGGCGCTTCTGGGGAGCATTTCTCTGATCAAATCCTCCTGTTTCCTGATTCAACTTGGTAGATAATCCTCACCAGATTTCCAAGGAGCAAGGGAACAGATCAGAAGATCAAATCTGAAGGAACACAATCAAAGTAGTCGTTCCATTCTGCTTCAGATTTTACTTCATCGTTCATCCTCCGATCTAGATCTGTAGATCAAACGATTGAAGATCAGGTATTCTCTTGAATCCATCCTATGCAATTAATTTTGTAGGAGCATGCATAGAATTCGCATGGTTTATTTAATTGAATTTATTATGATATCCCAAGAACGGTCCTGCGAATTAAATAACAACTCATGTTGTTAAATGTAGACTCGAGTCCTACAATTGGTATCAGAGCCAGGTTCCAGTTCTTAGGCTCTATCCTTGATAAATTTAATTAAATGAATTTGTATGTTCATGGATGGATTTAAATTGTTGTGTATGTTTTATTCTAGTGGCCTTCTCGTTTTTTTTGGGATCTGTTTTTCACCACGAGAAAATCCGTGGTTAGATTTGATAGGGAAAATCATTGTAATAGATTTAGATCTACTTTGTATTTTTTTTAATTTCAAATTGGATCCATAGAGAAGGACGAGAATTGAAGAACGAAGAACACAACATTGTGGGGATCGACGGCGGCGGCGCACGGCAAACCCTAGGGTTTGGCCGCGCGCGGCTGGGCCGAACTCCTTCGCGCGCGCGCGCGTTCAGCCAAGCCGCAGGCGGCGGCCGACCGTTGGGGCTGTGCAGCAGACGGAGGCGAGCAGCGGGCGGTGGCTGTGGAAACGTGGGTGGCGGCGGCGTGCGGCTGCAACCCTAGGGTTGCGCTATGCGTGGCTGGGCTGCGCCTGCGTGCGTCGCAGCTGTGTTGGCCGGCTTCCTCGCTGCATGGCCAGCCGGCGGCGTTGGCGGCGAGCAGCTGGGACGGCGGTGACCTCCTGGAGGTGCGAGCCAGCCGCAGGCGGCTGTTGGATATCGACGGCGGCGGTGGGCTGAATGGAAGCGGCCGAAACCCTAGTTTCATGCTAGGGTTTCGCTGCTAGGGTTTTGGTACGGGCCTGTTGACCCGATGGCAGTCCGTATTTTTGAAATCCTAATTCAGCCCAAGTATTGCAGTTTCATATTAAAGAGTGGGAGCCCAACTTGAAGATCTGTAATAAAATTAAATCTTGTAATAGTTAGATTTAATTTATTTAGTTGTAATCGCATCTGAGGGGCCACGAGAAATTTTATTTGTTTATTTAATTATTTCTCGTATGATGTGATTTATTATGTGCGCACTAGTAAATAATAGGAAAGCATGCCTATTTGCTTTAATTATTTACTTTTATAAGCATGTTGCAATTTAATTTTTGAGCATGTCTTATGTGATTTATTTTATGTTTTAAATTGTGTCTATAAATTCCTGAATCATATTAATTTATGATGGAATTTTGGGTTGACATAATTTATGACAACATAAAATAATGTGTGCGCATGAAACCTTTAGAATTATAATACTAAGCTGGATTTTGGTTCTTTACTAACTAAAATCATTAGACCTCCACAAATACGACCTCTCACTGGAAGTGAGGTATCTTGAAGCGTAAACGTCTACTCAAGTAGCTTGCGTTAAAGGTCCCTCACCAGGTCTGGTGCGATGAGGTTTCTAAATAAAACATTTAGTTTAAGATGAGAAGTGGGAGCCTCTGAGCAAACGTCTACTCAAGTAGCTGGCATTGAGACAACTTTCACTAACCTCTAAGATTAAACTAAGTGAGATAACAAAGGATGTAAGGGGCATGCGGCATGGGTCCAGTACGTATGTTAAATCGCCCTAAACGTCTGAAGTTAGGCTTGTGGTTATTTTGGCTTAGATGTTGCCTGGAGTATAACTCATGAATGATGTCCCTGCTCCGGATAGGTGAACATGGTCTTGGGATCTCCAATATATATTAATTTCTTTTGCTTAAGATACCTAGCATGTTAAGAAATTAAAGGATCATTTTGGTCTGGTTGAGCGTTTGCCGTAAACGTCTACTTAAGTAGCTTGCGGTGAATTAGCTTGGGCAATTGGAGGAAACAAATTGTATTGTTTTTATGCATACTTGTTTCAATTGTTCTGTTGTATGTTCTTAATTTATTCATTTATTCATTTTCAGATATGTCTGTTATTATTCGTATTTTGGCACAAAATCCCTTGAAGGTTTCGAATTTCCTGGAATGGAAATGGCTCATGGAGCGATGTATGTTTGCTACACAGACTGTGTTTGTGTTACTTGTGCCTCGTCCTGCTGTACCTTTCATTGAGTCCTCAGATTCCTCAAGAAGGTCCTTTGAAAATTGGATGACGAGCAATGATAAATTATTATCTATGCTCAGGTCATCAATGATTGAGGAACTTTAACTCAAGTATCAGTATTGTACTGACGCTGTTGAGATTTGGAGAGATCTGATTATGACTTATGGTAGGCTTGGACAGACTGCCAGTGCCAAGTTCATAATGAGAATTGTGAACTGTAAGCTGGCACAAGGTGGTAATGTAAGGGAGCATGTGCTGCACATGGATAACCTCAGAAGATTCTATATCTTATTTGGTGGAAATATGAATGATCTGTTATTCACTGATATCATATACGACTCCCTTCCAGAATCTTTCTATGACTTCACTTCCATAGTCGAAGACAAGGTGTTTACTCTTGATTAGTTGATCAGCTTCTTGGAGGCTGCTCAAGGGATCAATGACTCCTTGTCTGCTGTTGTGCTTGACTATCACATTCCACTTCCAAGTGTAGAGGATGTGAGCATGAAGGAATCGACTAGTGAGGTTACTATAGAAAGATTTGCAGGCAAAGTTTACAAAAGAAAGGTCTGTTCTGCATGCAAAAGGAAAGGTCACTGTAAAGTAAATTGTCCGGTGTTTGTCACCAAGGGACAAGATACGTCATCTTCTGCACTAGTCATTGAAACATGTTTAGCATCAGTTTCTATCCATTCGTGGATAGTGGACACTGGAGCTACTGATCATGTTTGTTACTCTATGCAGGGGTTCGAGCTGACTAGAGAGCTTGAAGATGGCGAGGTTACCATCTCCATGGGAAATGGTGCTAAAGTGTCTGCTGCAGCAATTGGAGATGTTACTTTATATTTTGGGAATAATGTTTTGACACTAAGAGATATTTTGTTTGTGCCGTGTTTTCGGCGAAACTTGATTTCAGTTTCCAAACTTATTGATGATGGATTTTCTGTTGTTTTTGATAGAAGTGTTTCTATCATGAGAAATAACATTGTTATCTGTCATGGGTTACTGAAAGATTCTCTTTATGTTATTACTTGTTCAAACAAACCAACGATGACAGAGGCATATAATTTGTCTAATCAACGAAAAAGAAAATTCTCTCAAAGTGAGGATATAACATATCTTTGGCATTTGAGACTCGGTCACATCAATCTTAAAAGAATCAAGAAACTCGTTGATTGTGGAATTATTGATCCTATCCAGGTAGTTCCACATAGAGTTTGCGAATCTTGTATAGAGGGGAAGATGACGACCAGGCCCTTTAAAGAAACTGAGTCTCGAGCAAATGATTTGTTAGGCCTCATTCACTCTGATCTGTGTGGACCTATGTCAACACAAGCCCGTGGTGGGCACAAATACTTTGTCACCTTTATAGATGACTACTCTAGATATGGATTTGTTTATCTACTTCACTACAAGTCTGAATGCCTTGAGAAATTCAAGGAATTCAAGGCCGAGGTAGAGAAGAAGTTGAACAAAACCATAAAGACACTGCGATCTGATCGTGGTGGGGAGTACCTCAGCAATGAGTTCTCCAGTATCTGACAGATCAAGGGATTACCTCCCAGTGGATTGCACCTGGCACCCCTCAGCAGAATGGTGTAGCAGAGAGAAGAAACAGAACTCTGTTGGAAATGGTTAGATCAATGATGAGCTATGCCACCCTACCAATTTCCTTTTGGGGACATGCACTAGAAACAACTGCTTTTCTGCTCAACTTGATTCCCTCTAAATCAGTTCCTAAAACCCCGACTGAGCTATGGCAAGGGCGAAAACCCAATTTGTCCAGAATCAAGGTTTGGGGTTGTCCAGCATACGTGTTGAATAAGGAAGCTGACAAGTTAGAGGGAAGATCCAAGTTGATGTTGTTTGTGGGCTATCCCAAGCAAACAAAGGGTGGTTTCTTTTATGATCCAGAAGATCAGAAAGTCGTTGCGAGTACCAATGCAAGATTTCTGGAAGAAGAATTCATGAGAAACCACAAGACCAAGAGCGAGATTTTACTTCAAGAAATTGAAGAGAACAATTCAAATCCATCAGGAGAACCCGTGGCAGTCTGAGCATACCTGGAATAGGTATGGAACCAGCTGCACGGCCGCCTGTGCAAGATGGTCAATCACAATTGAATGCACCTAACACAGACACATTAAAGGGGCCTCGTCGTAGTGGGAGGTTGCCTCGGCAGCCTGAGTGGTATATGTTCGTGGGAGAGTCTTCTGACTTAATCCCTAAAAACAGATTGAATGATACCGACCCATGGACGTACGACGAAGCTATGGGAGACAAAGATGCTGATCAGTGGCGTAAGGCCATGGATTCTGAAATAGAATCAATTACAACTATGGATGTGTACCAGAAATCCTTGCTGCCAGAAGGTTTTCGAGCCATAGGCAGCAAGTGGGTATACAAGAGAAAGAAGGATTCGAGTGGTAACATAACGGCATTTAAGGCCAGGCTGGTGGCGAAAGGTTATAGTCAAAAGGAAGGTATTGACTATGATGAAATCTTCTCACCAGTTGCTATGTTAAAATCCATTCGCATACTTCTATCCATTGCTGCACATATGGATCTTGAGATTAGCAAAATGGATGTCAAAACCACGTTCTTGAGCGGGTACCTTGAGGAAGGTCGTGACATCTACATGCAACAACCAGAAGGATATGTGCAGAATGATCAAGAGCATCTTGTCTGGAAGCTCAAGAAGTCCTTATATGGACTTAAGCAAGCTTCAAGGTCATGGAACAAATGTTTCGAAGATGTGGTCAAATCCTATGGATTTGCACAATGCGAAAACGAAAGTTGTGTGTACCGTTTATGTGTCAGTGGGAGTGTGGTTTTTCTTGCACTTTATGTAGATGACATTCTCCTATTTGGAGACAATGTGGAGGTGTTATCAGGCATAAAAGGTTGGTTATCCGAGCAGTTTCAAATGAAAGATCTGGGAAATGCTGGTTATATCCTTGGGATCAAAGTCCTACGTAATCGTAGAAAAAGGATGTTGAGCTTATCTCAGGGTGCTTACATTGATACTGTGTTGGCTCGTTTTAGCATGGAAAATTCCAAGAAAGGTCTTTTACCTTATCGTCATGGAATTCGTCATTCAAAGTCACAGTGTCCTGTGACAGAGAAGGAGAAGAATGAGATGTCTATAGTACCATATGCTTCGGCAGTGGGAAGTCTCATGTATGCTATGCTTTGTACGAGGCCAGATATCTGCTATGCTATTGGCATGGCGGCAAGATATCAATCCGATCTCGGTCAGACGCATTGGAATGCGGTTAAACACATTCTCAAGTATCTGAGAAGAACACGAGACTTATGTCTTGTATATCAGTGTGAGAACTTGTGTCCTGTTGGGTACACGGATTCAGATTTCCAAGCGGATCAAGATGAGAAGAGATCGACCTCTGGATATGTGTTTACCTTGGGAGGAGGAGCTGTATCTTGGAGGAGTGCGAAACAGAAATGTATCGCGGACTCTACCATGGAAGCTGAATATGTAGCAGCTTCAGAAGCTTCAAAGGAAGGTGTATGGTTTCAGAACTTCCTCCTAGAGCTGGATATTGTTCCGAGTCTGCCTAAAGCAATCACAATATATTGTGACAATGCTGGTGCAGTGGCAAACTCGAAGGAACCCAGGTCTCACAAGGCTTCAAAACACATAGAAAGAAAGTACCACATCATACGAGAAATTGTAGCAAGAGGCGATGTGCAAATCCAAAAGATAGATACGAAAGAGAATCTAGCTGATCCATTTACAAAGGGCTTGCCTCAGAAGATCTACGAGGAACACGTTCGTGCTCTTGGACTAAAGATCTGAGGCTGGACATCTTATGTCCTATTTTGTAATAGCTAGATTGAATAGACACACTTAATACTCTGTAAAAGTAATGGTATTATGCTTTGAGTATATGTGGGAGATTGTTGGGATTGTATACAGAAAGCATAAATGATTAAGTGTTTGTATACTGGCCTTCATTTATGTGTTACATCAACAATTCTCGCTATTTGATAAATGTGAACATATAAGGAACTATAATATCCTTTTATCTCGTAGATAGGGATGACCATATGGTGTGTAGGAGATCACAGAGGATCATATGGTTCGTTTGACCTAGCGAGATATAAACAGTATCACAGCTGAAATAGTCCCTGGATAGGCTGTTGGTTTAAGCTGCGGCACATCGGTTCATAAGAGGGCTTATCCTAGCTACTTGATGTGTCGGTACATGTTTATGTATTGATGGGATCAATAGTGGGATGTGCCATTCTCATAGACATATGAATGAGCCAGATCCCTAACATACTTCCTATGATCTTAAACCTTACTGAAGGATAAGAGGCACACATGAATTGACCACCACTACAAGAATAAATCTCATAGACAACACTGAAAAGACAACAGTTTAGGCTAAAAACCGTTGTCGTAGAGTGATATTAGCCTAAACCGTTGTCTATTAGAATCTTAAAATGCAAACAACGATTTATTCACACCGTTGTTGTTTAAGTGTTGTGTATTCCACAAAAGACAACGAATATATTTTACTATTGTCTTTTAAGTGTTGTTATATATTTTATATATAATTTTAAATTAATTTAAATCTAAAACTAATCTTAAACCTAATAAAATCCCTAAATCCTAATTTTCCCCTCCTTCCCTCAAAATCGCAATCCTCCTTCTCCTTCACACCGCTGCCAAGAAGACCGCCATACACTGTCCGCCGTCCGCTCGCAGCGTTGCCTGCACTGCCCCCATCGCCCTGTCCCACTCCTTCGTCCGCCGTCGACACACCCGCCCGTCTGCCGTTCGTTGTCCGCACGCATCAATCTCTAACTGCCCCAAATCCACGCAGCGCCTATTATCATTTTTGCAGAATGGAAACACGCAGGCGGACATGGAACTGAAGGTACTGCACTTCAATAGTTCCACAATCCTGTGTGTATTTCATTTGTCGAAGAGTTCCGCGCTTCCTTTGGCTTAATCGAAGTCTAGATGCCGTAATTGATGAATCAAAATATACTTCGATTTTTTAATATTTTTTTTGTCCGTAGATTAAGCTGCATTGCTTACTGTAGATTTTTGCACTACAAGAACAATATCGACTAAACGAATAGTCATTCCCCAAAAAATTAATTTGTGATTGATTAGTTTATATAACCTAGTTTAAAGCCAAAGTTCTTGATCCTTCTGCAACTTTCCTTCGATTCTTGGTGTTTTTTGGGGAACATGGATCCAATGACGAGCGAGGAAGGTGGCGATGTAACAGGAAATATTAGTGAAACGAGGTTTCCGGAGAAGAGGGCAGAGAGCATTAGCAACAAAGACATGATTTTCAAGTTTGATAAAGTCGACCTCAATCACTTGGACTTGCCGGTGGAGAGGCATTTGAGCAGGGTTTGGTCCAGGAACTTGGAAACTCAGAACAGCCAGAGGCCTAGGGAAGTATGGGAGATCAATCCCACCAAATTAGAAATTTGGTATCTTGTTGCTCGGGGAACCTACGTATATCGAGGCACTTATGATGGTCAAGACATTGCAGGTGATTTCAGTTTTAACCAAGCAGATTTTCTTTTTATGACATCTATTCTGTTTGCAATTTATGATGATTTTTTAGCTTTGATAACATGTGAAGTTGTTGATGTGATATAAATTGTGGTATTGGTTGATGGTAATACTACTGGTGGCTGATGCAGTGATCTTGAATTCCCTTAGTGTTATATGTTGGAGGAGGCAGGGGTTTCACTTTTAATTATCATGAATGTTGAATTTTCAGTTGAGTTGATTTGGTTGGATTTAGTTTTACTAGGTTTATGTAATCAATTAAGATACAGTTTCTACACCAAACTAGGCCGCCCTTTATTAATTATATTATTGTGAAAGAAGTTTATGGGCTCATCTTCTCTGTAGATGTGTTTGTTTTAGGTTCATGATGTGAACTTTTTTCTCATCAGAAAGTGTCTCGGGGTCCCAGTCTTCCGTAACAATGACAACACTTGATGTAATCTTAGTAATAGATGTATTGAAAAGATAGAGATTAGATGCTTGAAGAAGCTGAGTTTGCACTGTAAAATCTTTTTATGCTACATTGTGTGTTTGTGTTGAAGGTTAGATAATTTTCTTTCCAAAATCAGTTTGGATGTATTGGCAAATTTAGTTTAGTCAGATAATTGTATCCTATCCATTATGAATGCATTGGTATGAGAGTTCTTGCATTTTTACAGTTAAGCTGTTGAATTTGGAGGATGGGACGAAAACGCCTGCAGAAGCTGTTGATACTCGAGCATCATTCACATAGGAGGTTTCTGTTTGGCACAAACTCAACCATCCAAACATTGCAAGAGTAAATATCATCATTTTTCAAACATAATGATTCCTTTTATGCGTTCTTCCTTAATAATGATGCTCGTTGCAGTTTGTTGGTGCGTCAATGAGGACATCACAACTGAGAATTCCTTATAGAGGTTTAGGCAAATTGTTCTATAAACACTGTTTGAGCAGATTGTAGGATCATTTGTTTAATTACTTGTTGATGGGAATTGAAAGTGTCAGCAGTGGAATAAGAAGGTGCTAACAACTTTTTATACTCTATCTACTATAATCTGCAATTTCTCAATGTTCAATTGAATTTTTTTGCCCCAACTAGCGACAATGTAGTAGCTGTCTGATGGGCTTGTTTATTTCTCATGTAGTTATGAACTTGTTTGTTATGGGCATGGTAGTTATGACATGCAGATCAGTAAGTATATAGTCTGTCATTTGCTCAGAATACTTTTAGAAAGAAAAAATGAAACTTTTTGCTCTGCAGGGACAACTTTCTAAAGGAATTCACCTATACTGAATAGAAAAGGAAGACTTGGCCAACTGACTGTAGTTGCATACGCTTTGGATATGGCAAGGTACATGTTAAACATAAACCACACGCCATAATGCGTTAATGAAATAAACTGAATAATCTTCTTATTTTGGACACAATTTGTATTAGATATATATTTATAGCATTAGGTAAATTATGATTTATAGCTGATTTATTAGATATATGTTTATAGCACCTCTCTTGTTACTTGACTTCTTTTACTTCTGGTTAAGTATCCAAGCATGTCTTTTTCAGATAGCAGACTTGAGTGAAATAATTGAGTATATATCTCTGAAGTCTTATTTTTTTAAAAAAAATTCTAGTTGTTGGGATTGTTTTTCTTTTTTCCTTTTTACTTAGCATATTATTTATGACCACTAAATGGAAAAATAAAACAATTAAGCTTAGACAATGACACAAAATGATAAAAAAACACTCCTGCTTAACCTTTGACTATTTCTGGGATTTATGTCTTTAGCTTCTCATAAATGATTACTGTGTCAATGATCTTTTTTACAATCAGTTACCGTTGGTTGATTTTTGAGATGTTCATAATCGCTTGCTAGGTTAGATAGAATTTTTTGTAGTTATTTGTGCTGCTTCTTGTGGTATTTCTGTTCTAAATTGAGCTTTATATGCATTTCTATTGCAGTTTCTTAAATTAATGAACTGCTACAGTAAAATCAGTAGAGTGTTTATGTATTCCAAGAAAATAGATAATTATATGATTCCAGATTAGACTGTTTGTGAAGAATCTGCTTCAACTTCAATGTTGTGCGCTTCAATTTCTATCATTAAACTCTGCTCAGATTTTGTTACTGGTTAACTTATTCATCTGAACATGTGCAGACTGATGGATGTGAAACAAGGCCAGAATAAGGAAGGCAAGACAGTCCTGTACTTGGTGTTTGAGTACATGCAAACTGACCTCAAGAAATACATCCGAAGTTTCCGTACAAATGGGAAAACCATTCCTAGTAAAATTGTCAAGGTACCATTCCCTTTTTACAAGTTGGTCTGTCTTGACATTATAACCATTCTAATTGATTATGTTCAGATGCATATGACTCCTTTGTCATTTGTGTTGGCAGAGTTTAATGTACCAGCTCTGCAAAGGTGTTGCCTTCTGTCATGGTCATGGTGTTCTCCACAGGTAAACCTCACTCTCCCTCCTTCCATCCATTATCAGCCTTGTCTCTTAACATTCTACTTTATCACTTGAGCTGTTCATTATGCTTCTGCTTAGGGATCTTAAGCCTCACAATCTTCTGATGGATCCGAAAACAATGACGCTTAAGATAGCTGATCTTGGACTAGCTAGAGCTTTCACTGTGCCAATCAAGAAGTACACTCATGAGGTATTTTCCTGCACAATCTTGCCTGAGTGTGGACTGTGGAGGGAGTGCTTCATGTAGTTTCACCACCAGTTTGTAAAATAATGTAAAAAAATTTGCAGATATTGACTCTCTGGTATAGAGCTCCTGAGGTGCTTTTGGGGGCTACACATTACGCCCCTGCTGTGGACATGTGGTCTGTTGCGTGTATATTTGGTATGAAAAATAGACAAAATATTCATGTTGGGATCATTCACTCCCTATTTCACATCAAATTGTGACCCAAGCTTGATATTCAATCTCTCTCTCAGCTGAATTGGTGACGAATCAAGCTCTATTTCAAGGAGACTCTGAGCTGCAACAGCTTCTACATATATTTAGGTCCTTCTGAGATACATGGTGATTCTACTTATGCTGCCTCATTCGCTTAACTTATTCTCACTGCTGCATATATTATGTGATGAGATACATGAATGATATAATTGAGGCTGATAATGTGGAGACGATTGGTTCGCTGCAATCATTGGTAATCATTTGTTCTTATTCTTTTAATATCTTTTAATGAGATATAACATTCTGTTGGGGAAATGTTTTTTTTCTTTTTTGTTTAACAGTTCAAAATGAGTTATTCTGTTGGGGATATTGATGATGTGCGCAAGGAATGGGCCGACTGTGTTCAAGACTATGTTCAAGTATATACATGATGGACAAGTATCTACTTTGTATTTTCGGATAATGCTAGATAAATATTTACTTTGTAGTTTCGGATATTTTATATTTTGAGATATTGATTGACAACTACTTTGGGGATATTGTTGATGAATGTGATTGCTAATTAATGAAAGTTTTAATTATATTTTAGTGGATTTCGTGATTTAATTTGTGTATTATTTTGTTTACGTAGTAGTTTACTAACAGGTTTTAAATTAATTTTTAATTTATTAATCTACGACAACGATAAATATAGATGCATTGTCGTTTAGAGTGTGAAAAATCGTTGTAAAAAATGTAAATAACAACACCCACATTCGTGAATTGACAACGGTTATAAACCGTTGTCGTATATATGTAAAACAACACTAAAAAACCGTTGTCGTAGCTATAGACCTAGTGTAGACGTAGGTTGTGTTGTCGTAGATACCACCCTTACGACAACGGTTTTTAACCGTTGTCTTATGTACTTACGACAATGGTTAAAAACCGTTGTCGTAGGGGGGGTGGGTATCTACGACAACACAGCCTACGTCTACACTATGTCTATAGCTACGACAACGATTTTTAACCGTTGTCGTTCTACAATTTTCTTGTAGTGCACACTTTGATTTGCTAGGATGACGAGTTTTACATGTACTCTAATATCTGCATTTTGGGTGTTGGCAATTTGTGTGGGGTCTGCTTAGGCTGGATGTATAGGTAAGCATATCCGTTTCAGGATGGTGACATTCCTTGATGAGCTCACAAGGTTCTTTATGCTAAGTCCTGCAGGCTGAATGATTTGTTCAAGCATAAGAGAAAAAGAGTGAGTGTTATTAATCAGGAAATAAGATATTAATTAATTGTGGTTAATTGTCATAAACCAAATTAATTAATGGATGTCTAAAACCTTAAATATGTGGATCATGTTAGTTTAATGCAACCCGTTCCTTATAACGTTGTAATAAAGGGGCGAGTCAACATTGTTACCGTGGTGAAGGTTAAAACAATGTTTTATTAATTAATTATGTTCTGGTTGAACAAGGAAGGATTAATTAATAAAGAGAGCCCACTTTATTATTTGCATTTGATCCCTGGTCTGGCCCACACATTGCTCAAGCCCATTAGGGTTAGGGTTTTCTTAAAACCCTAACACTATATAAAGGATTTCTCTCTAGGTCAGAAGTAGACAACACAGTATACAATTCAATCAGAATATTAAATTTAGAGAGAGAGATCGGCGGCGCTTCAGGGGAGGATTTCTCTGATCAAATCCTCCGAATTCCTGATTCAACTTGGTAGATAATCCTCACCAGATTTCCAAGGAGCAAGGGAACAGATCAGAAGATCAAATCTGAAGGAACACAATCAAAGTAGTCGTGCCATTCCGCTTCAGATTTTACTTCATCGTTCATCCTCCGATCTAGATCTGTAGATCAAACGATTGAAGATCAGGTATTCTCTTGAATCCATCCTATGCAATTAATTTTGTAGGAGCATGCATAGGATTCGCATGGTTTATTTAATTGAATTTATTATGATATCCCAAGAACGGTCCTGCGAATTAAATAACAACTCATGTTGTTAAATGTAGACTCGAATCCTACATTTGCCAGGTTTTAATTTCATGCCAAATTTGTCTAGGATACTAAACTCTTCAGATAAATGAAGAAGATGTTCATCCATGCTAGTCCACTTTATAATCATATCATCGATGTATACTTCCATTGACTTCCTAGTTAATGATGCGAACATCTTGTTCATCAACCTCTTGTAGGTCACCTTGAAACAATAAATTCCTTGATCGGTCATAAAGCTGTCTTTTCTTGATCCGGTGGGTACATTCAAATTTGATTGAATCCAGAGAAATCATTCATGAATGACATTGCTCCATGTCCCGCTGTCGAATCTACAAGTCAATCGATGTGCGACAACAGGAATGGGACAAACCTTATTCAAATCAGTATATGTTAGGTATTGATGTAGAAATCCTACCTTAATTTGATGTTTTGATGTGTCAAAACTATATACCAAAGTCTAGGTCTTAGTGATATAAATCATGTAATCCTTGTATAGGATGATCGAGTTTTAATAGTCTAGAAAGAAGGAAGTCATCAACACTGTGGAATAGTTTTGAAGGAGACGTCATTCAAACGGGATAGCTGTCGAATCTAGAAGACAAAGACGAGCAAAGCAAAGTCATAGAAACTGTGGACACAGTCTTCACACAGAAACTGCTGAGAGGCGCTCACAGTTTCAGACCGAGATAGTTTTGCATCAAGGAATGCGTGCATGACAAGATGTCGAACAAGTCATAGGAGAACTTCAAAGAACTCAATGATAAATGACAGACAGATACTCAACTGCGACTGGCGTACAACATTGTTTGACGTCTGACACAACAAGTACAAACTGCTAAAATAAGCAGAACGTTGTAGCAGAAAAAGCCGAAAGACAAGCGACTTTTCAGAAGAGCATAGATTTTGATTGGACATTATTTCCAATGTCTTTACCGGCTATTTTCTGGTGTCTCACCTATAAAGAGCAGGTATAACAGAGACATAAAAACCCTTGCCTCTCTGCTCATCTGAATACCTTCGCAGATTTGAATCTCCGACATATTTATTGTCTCTCTGCTAAAACATAAGCTCAAACATTAAACACTATCAAGCAAGAAGACATTAGTACTGTGGTTCATTTATTGAACACGAAGCATTCATTTCTAACATAATCTTTGGAGATTCACTGTGTGACTCTGTGTACACGAGGATTAAGTCAGCTGACTTAATCTACTATTTTGGAGTTCTTACTTTCAGAGTAAGAACATAGCAGCCTGATCTTGCAAAGGAAGAACAGGTTATCACGGGCAACTGCCAACCAGTGAACATTCTGGGAAGAACACAATTATCCAACCTACCGAAGAAGGAAAATGTAGGTTTGTCCTCAATGCAACTTTGAGCCGGTCCACAGAGAAGACGCAGAGCATTTGACGGACTGAAAAAGGAGTGAAGTACACATGCATGGGCGAGTGATCCATTGTGCTGTGGACAGAGGTCTCTAAAATAACTAGCTATAGATCGTGAGGATCGTATCTTCATAACTTAGTGAATTACCAGATCTGATATCCGAAGAGTGGACGTAGGACTTGAGGCTCCGAACCACTATAAATATCCTATGTCGTTTACACTTTTATTTACCTTACGCACTTTACAGTTTTAACTATCTCTTGAAACCTTCAACACTTAGCGTATAAGTGTTGGAGCGTATAAACTGTTGACTGCTCATAACTGTAAAACTATTAAAGTAATCTGGTGGCTAACGTAAACTGTGTTTCTAAAATTGTCAAGCAAAAACTGTGTTAATTAGAAACTGAACTGCTTATATTTAGAGTGTAGTTAACTGTTTCAATACTTCCGCTGCACATTACACGTACTCTGATCTGGGACCAACAAGTGGTATCAGCGCAGGTCGGTCTTTCTAGACTGTCCTATTTTGAGTCGCTTATGACCGGATCCGTACTTCCTTACACTCTAACTGTTTGTTAGTGTGTTCAGCGAGCAAATTACTTTTAGAAAATGATGACTTATCCTAGCCTTCCAAAGTACAATCCAGAGATGTTTGAAGTATGGAAGATGAAGTGCCTTTATCAGCTGAAAGCCCAACATCTAGAGATGGATGAAGTTCTGAAGAATGGACCTCTGAAGATTCAGATGCCTAAAGTCAGAACTGCGGCAGGAGAAGATCCAGGCGGTGTCGAGTACGTAGACAAGCAGATGGAGGACTGGACATTTGAGGACAAAAAACGTCATCAAGTCGATTTCATCGCACAAGAGATGATCATACAATCCCTCCCAGATTCCCTCCAGGACGCAGCTGTAGAAAATAACATGACAAAGGAAATGTGGGATTGGATCAACGATCTCACTAAAGAAACAGAAGCGATGAAGTGCAACAAGAAGCAGGTAGTAGTGGAAAAATATGAATCCTTCCAGATGCTACCTGGCGAGACGATCAAATCGATGGAGGCAAGATTCAATGCCATCGTTAGTGAGATGAAGAATCTCGGAAGAGTAAAAAAAATTGCAGATATGAATGCCAAAATTCTCTCAAGACTACCGAAGGAAGACTGGTTTGTTAAAACCACCAACCTAAAGACCATGGATCTCTAAACAATGTCCACCAAAGAATTGTTCGCCGAACTTCAAGCCCATGAGTGGGACATCCAGATGGTGAACAAAAATGAAGCTGTTCGAACCCCAAATTTAGCAGTTGATGGTGATGCAACATTCTTCATATAAAGAGATTTCCAAAGGCGTTCGAAAAGGCCAGTTTACTTTGAGAAAACTGCTTATCAATCCTCACCAGCGAAAGACACCTCCAACACAGTTCAGAAGAAGGAAACTGAACTGCCAGTTGCCAAACTGGAGGAACAACTGAGGAATCTGACCACACTTCTCGAGAAGGCAAAAGGAAAGGAAAAGGAAATGCAATCCAGTGAGCAAAGGTTCACAAAGAGAGAGCCACGCACATGCTATGGGTGCAACTCTCCAGTTCATCTGAAGTATGAATGCCCTTTAGTCTCTCAGGAGGAGAGAGACAGATTGAAGAAGGTGTTCGAGAAGAGAGCATCCAGAGCCGTTGCCCAAGTAATGCTCACAAGAACCGAAGTGCCAGATGTACCAAACCATGATGATGGATACTACATGTCTGAGGAAGAAGGAGATGAGGAAACACAACTTGCTTTCATGGCAGCAATTGATGGAGATGTTACCAGTGACGAGGAAGAAAGCGCGTCAAACTGCGAAATTCGGGTAACAAATAATCTGCCATCATCTAGTACATCTATTTGCTTTGATGATTGTTCTGAACCATGTCATTCAAGCTCTGAAGACATCATTTTTAAAAATATTACTAAAAAATTTGAAAAATTTCATGAAATAAAAAATAAAGTGATTAGTGAAAATGCCTCACTAAAATCAGAAATTTTAGTTTTTGACCAATGAAATCAAAAGAACGAGGTCAATTAGTGAGGAACTAGAAAAACTTAAAGGGTTACATTCAAGACTTCTTAAAGATTTTGAAAACGTTTTAAAAGAGCGTGACTCCTTGAAGAAAACCGAACCTGTTAGATATGAATGTTCTTTCAAAAAGAGTTCTAAGAAATTAGATTAAATCTTGAATGTTCAAAAACAATACTTTGATAAACGAGGAATCGGTTTCTCTGAACCTCAATACAATACATCCATGAACAAGCATGCATCGACATCTAGGACTAAGAAAACACCATTGCGCTCTGTCCAAGCAAATCTTAGTCCAAGTCATATGGTTGGGAAAGAAAATGACATTCTCAAAGAACCAGTAAATCAAGGTGTCAAGACCAAATGCTGGTCAAAATCTGACCCTAAACTGGATGACACAGTTCGAAAACTGTCTAAACTAACTGTCGAGAGGAGAAATGACCCTTCCTCAAAACTGGACAAGCATAGTGTTCTATATGCAAGGAATCCAATTTTACCAACCAGAACGACTAAGCAACATGTAAATGTTGCAAGGAAGTCTGTTCGACAACCGGATAGAAATCCGAGAAGTAATGATAGATCTCAGTTCTATCACAATAGTCAACCGAATAGGGGAAACTTCTATTTGAGGCCTGAGTCGAGTCAACCGTACTCTCAAAAGACTGTGATGACTACACACCCAAGAATAGTTTCTCGAGACTCTTTCCAGAACAATCGTTTCAGGAAGAGTACACACACCACAGTCGCACATAACCCGCACTCACACAACACACATTTCTCCAGGAGAAAGGTAGATAAATCACAAAAAAGTGATTTAGTTTCACGAACTGTAAGGGTGAAACAAGTGTGGATATGGATCCACATGACTGACCTTTAAGGACCCAAAAAGATACGGGAGCCTAAATATTTTTTTCTGGATTATAGAGGCCAAGTCCCCGAAAGAAGACAAGAACGTGGATCTTGGATAGCGGATGCTCGGCTCACATGACAGGAAAAAATGATCTAATCATGAACCTTGAGATGTACGAAGGAGCATTAGTCAGTTTTGGGAACAAGGCTGATGGATTTATATACTGAAAGCATTATGATTGGTATATTATGTACAAGGTCGATTGGTTAATATACTGAGAATCATAAATGTTGTATGTTCATCTCCTGTTTGAATTAACAAACATGTGTCGTAAACGCATATATCTTCTTATATCGTCGATAGGGAGATCATACGGTGTGTAGTAGATCACGGAATATTGTATGGATCGTTTGACCTAGCGAGTTATAAATAGTTATCACAGCTGAGACAGTTCCAGGATAAACTGTCAGTGTAGGTGATAAGCTCATAATTATACTCACTTATCCATATTTTCTCCATTGTTTCAAGTACATTTTGTATATTTTTACTTATTATTGTGCATGAGTCTATTTTGGAGGGTGTCATGCCTTTGATGGGTGATTTTTGCAGGTTTTAGGCCAAATTCATTGGAAACCTGTACCGAAAGCAGATGATGTTCAAAGGAACAGTCACTAATTCTTCCACACATGTAATCCGAGCTAATGGAGCATGGAAATAGAAATATCTTTGAATTAGCTTTCCAACGCAACTGGAATCGGGTCAATCAGAGTTCAGGAGCAAAAGTTATGGCCAAAACAGTGTGACTGCGCAGAAGGGGATCGACGCGTGCATTCCTGTCAATCGACAGGATTTGTGTCGATCGAAACAGAGACCCAACTTGAAGAATCGACACAAATTTCAACCTAGATTCTGACTGGATGGTTGTGTCGATCGACAGCCTGCTTGTCAATCGACACGGAGGCCCGAAAAGGCTGTTTTGGGCCTGTTTTGGCAGTTTTTGCTATTTTTACCCAATACTCAAATTAGGTCTTTTCCCCCCTCTATAAATATGAACTCTTAGGAACGAATTTCAGACTACCTTTATGCATTATTACACTTAGAATAATTGAGCTTTGGAATTTTACAAGACATTCAAGGTTCCTCTTTATTTGTAAGTTCTTGAATAATATGTTTGTTTTAATTCTAGTCATGTTTTGTGGCTAGAACCCTAAACAGGTTCCAGGGTTATGATTTCTTTTCTGATGCATGTTTAATTGATATCAAGTCTTCAAGCATGGTTTAATTCTCTGATTTAATTTTATAATCTAGATTAAAAGAAGGACCGAGAGGGGAATTGAGATCTAGGTTTAAAGTTAATAATTGATGGATCGAGAGATGAAAATTATTAACAGGACGAGAGAATTAATTGTGCTTGTTTTCTGTCTCAAAAGGAAGAAACCTACATAGGAATAACTAGATAATTATGAGATTGATTAATTTGGTGTTCTTGAGACCGAGAGGAGATAGTCACTAATTAATAATCTAGGATTTAATTGCCTGACCAAGGAATTTAATCCACAAAAATCTATGTTTTCCCCATTGCTGAGTTGATTGATAATTACATGTTGATGATTAGATAATCTGCCCTAGGATCTGTGCTCTCTTTAATTGTTTCAAAACCTTTATTTTATTGCACTGTCATCTTTAATTTACAAAACAAAATCCCATTTTCTATTTCCTCAAACATCTATGTTCTAAGAACTATGAATAGTACTTTGAATTTTTCATTGCACATTCCCTGTGGGATCGACCACCTTAGGGTGTAAAAATATTATTTGCTCGCTGCTTTTTGAAGTTATCAAATTGGCGCCGTTGCAAATAATATTTTTACACCCTAAGGTGGTCGACGAGCAGCAGCCGCACGGCCAAGGCCAGCCAGGTACGGTGCTCGGGCTTTAGGGCCGGCGACGCGGGGGCGGCAGGGCAGGAGGCCGGGATGGCGGCGGCGCGCACGGGGCGCGAGCGCAGCGCTGCAGACCTGCGCGCAGCGCCGGCGGTGCTCCTCCCTCCCTTCAGTCGGCGTCGGCAGGGCGCATGTGTTGCGGCGGCGGCTCGTGGAGCGGGGGTGCGGGCTGGGGGCGGTGCGGCGTGGTGGTTCGCGTGCGGGGCAACGCAAACCCTAGGGTTTGCATGCTGCGCGCGCATCTCTCACATCGCGCTCCCTGCGCATTTTTCGGCGAGTCGTGGTGGCCAACGGTGGAGAAGATGGTGCACGGCGGTTCGGGCAACGGTTAGGGCAGGCCGGGACGGCGGCATGCGAAATGGGCGATGGCCGGAGGAGGCAGAATCGCGGGCTACAACCATGCACGTACGTGCATGGCTGTTGCACGATCCCGAGAGCCGTCGCGGCGGCGGCGAGTCGCCGGTGATGGTGGCTCGTCGGTGGTGGCTCGTCGGGCCAAGTTCTCACGGGCTATTGGGCTTACAATGTGTGCCTAGGCTTGCGATTTGGTTAACTGGCCCAGTTGTCCAATTTTCTGATGGATCAAATCTTGGAGGCCAGATTCAGAAAATAAATTCAGATCACAGTCCAAGTAGTGGGAGCCCAGTCGAAGATTTGTAAAATAATTCCAACATGTAATAGTTAGAATTATTATAGTTTTTTATCATGGGGCCACGAGGACATTTTTTATTTGTTTTATTATTTGTCTTCGCATGATATATGTGTTTAAAATTAATTGCGCATCATATAAGCATGTTGTAGATAATAGGAACACGTTTACTGCTTTTATTTACAGGTTTAAAGCATGCTATGTGATTTATTTTGTGTAATTAATTATAACTATAAATTCGGGGTTCATGCTATGCATGATAGAATTTTAGCAGTGTTATAATTATGGCTACATAAAATAATTTGTGCAATTGAACCTTATGAATTAAAAATTATTAAGCTCAAAATTTAGAAAGACCTCCACAAAGCGATCCTTTATTGGAAGAGGGTAATTTATTAGGTAAACGTCTACATGTGTAGCTTACTTAATTTATTATTCATCAGTTCTAATAGATAGGATTTCTTAAAACAAACATTTATTTCATGTGAGAAGTGGGAGTTCATGCGTAAACGACTACATGTATAGCTTGCGTATTGAATTTTCATAAGTTCTCTAGGGGTTGGATTAAATGAGACAACCTTATTATAGGGATCAGGTGTGTTCTAGTAGATCCTTATATGGGAGGGTTGGCTTTGGTGGTAAGTTGGCTTAGATGTTATCCAGAGTATAACTCATTTGTGATGTCCCTGCTTAGTAGGATAATATGGTCTTAAGTTAGTCTCCAATTATTAATTCCATTTGTCTAAGGAACCCGGGCATGGATTGGAATTAAAGGACTGGAATTGAAAGATGCAGTCTGGTTAAGTGTTTTGTTGTAAATGTCCACATGTGTGGCTTGCAATAGTAATACCTAGGCAAATTGGAGGAAACATTAATATTATTTTATCATAGGGTTTCAATATTTAATCGTTTCAATTGTTTGCGACTATGTTTTAATTTCTGCTTAAATTTATTTTTTTCAGACATGTCTATTCATACTGTTAACCTCTTAACATCAAACCCTTTAACCGGTCCCAATTTTCCTGAATGGAAGTTTTGCTTCATGGAAATACTTTGTACTGCAAAAGATGCCTTTGTACTTTACATGGACCCACTATCTCCTCAATATTGGAACTGTACTGGTTATGAGCGAGAATTCTATGACATATGGAAAGCTTCTGATAATTTTACCTACTTTTTCATCATGAACAATCTGTCTTGTGAATTAAGGCTCAAGTACAAGAAATACTGGACTGCTGTTGAGATATGGAGGGACCTTGTGAAAGTATATGAGAAGGTGAGACAAACTATCAGTTATGATAAATGACTGAGGGGAGTTCGTTGGTTCTGCACTTTGATCCCTATTTTTTTTTAATGATACTTTATAGAGTAGTGACAAGTTAAAATTATCGATCCCACGGAGATTGTAAAAGCGAACATCTCATGTACTGAAACATTTGTTTTCGGTTTGTTGTCTAAGTAAATAGAAATTGGAAAGGGTTTTTGAAATTTAAAACTAATTTTGCAAGAAAATTAAATTAAAGCAGATAATTAAAATTGGGTTTGAAAACACTTAGAGAAAAGATCAGATTCCAGGGCAAATTCATATTAAGGATAGCATGCAAGGAAATTTCATTGATCAATTTAAAATAAAGATTTAGGTGGAACATCAGGAAAATATTACAAATTCAAGGTTTTGGCAATTCATAAAGTAGATTGTCAATTTCTTATATCCTTTCGGTCTCTAGGAAAATTAACAACTCCCAAAAACATCAGATTTATTCCTATGGATTAAATTCCTCTTCTTAGACATAATTAAAAATCGATATTATCAATTCTTAAATCCATTAATCAATTTTCACTTTTCAGTCTCAAATTAATTAATTATGAAAACATAATCAAATGGCCAATTTAATCAGATTAAGAAAAGGCACAAGAACTGATAAACCAATTAAAAATATTGATCGATTTAATCACCTAAACATGCATCCAAGACAATCACATAAACCCTAGAATCTGAATAAAGGATTACCTACACATATTCATGTTAAACAAAAATATGGAAAGATAAAACCTGTAACAAAACTTCATAGAGAAAACAAGCCTTGATATTGCATCCAATCTTCAAAGGTTCGATCACAATCCTCACCACAATTCGAAAGCAATTCAAGAGCAAGAAAAACTCTAGGGTTTAGGTCTCAAAAGTGGCATAAGTCTTTAAAATCGCCTATACAAAACAATATATACTAGGTTTAATTGTCCCAACATGGAAATAACTTAAAAGCATTAAATTCTGCCAGCTTGACCCGAATTTTGATCGACACAGTTTCTGTCGATCGTAATAGATCCTCAACCTCGAACACTTGAGCGCCCTGTCGACTTCCTGCTTCTGAGGTTCCTGTCGATCGACACAATTTCTGTCGATCGACAGGACCGTCTCTTCTGTCGATTGGCTTGAATTTTCAACGAGCTCTCGAATACCAACCTCCCTCTGTTTTGACCGACACAATTTCTGTCGATCAAGACAGAGCACACGGCCAAAATGTCTCTTTCTCAGACTTAGTCAATTTTTACTCCAAAAACCTGCATTTTCGGGCATAACACACAACTTAAGTACAAAAGTAATACGATGCTCAAAATTTAAAGTAAACATATCATAATATTATCAAAACAACCATTAAAATACATTGATAAGTGAACGAAATGGCGCACTTATCACACTTCATCAGTATGATGAGAATCATGAGAAAGTACAGAAAGAGAGGTGGACGAATTAATAAGCGGGTAGAAATAAACATTGTCCTGCACTCTCTATCTGATTCTTATGGAAATTTCATCAAATCTCTCGGTGCCAGGTGCGAGTTTCCTCTTCATGAGTTTCTCAGGGCCCTGTTGCGAGAGGAATCTGACGTGATAGCATTCGAGTTTGCTCCAACTTTGTCAGCTTTTGACAATGCAGTTGCTGAAGCAAAATAAATGCTTTAAAAGTTAGATGAAATAGATGAGGTAGAAGTTATCACCAGGCCATGCAAACGCAAGCGAAGTGAAGTAAATTGTCTAGTGCCTAGCACGGGTAGACAAGGTACGTCATGTGCATTTATAACGAAAACATGTTTTGCATCAGTTTCTACCCATTCTTGGGTAGTGGATACTGGAGCTACTGATCATGTTTGTTATACTTTGCAGGGTTTCAGGCCGACAAGGCAGCTGAAGCATGACGAGATTACCATCTCAATGGGCAGCGGAGAGCGGGTCTTAGCAGTAGCCATTGAAGATTTTACTTTATGCTTTGAAAACAATGTTTTAATTTTAAGAGATGTTTTATAGGTGCCGATTTTTCGGCGGAACTTAATTTCAGTTTCCAAGTTATTTAGTGATGGATATTCAGTTATATTTGATAGCGGATTTTCTATCATTGGTAATAACGGCATTATCTGTCGTGGCAAACTGATTGACTCTCTCTATATCGTTGATTGTATGCATAAATCTTCTGTGAATGTTGCAAACTCATCCAATAATAATAATCATTTAAAGAGAAAGTTTTCTTCCGATGAAGATCAAACATATCTCTGGCACTTAAGACTAGGTCACATCAATCTAAAGAGGATTCAAAGATTAGCATGCGATGGGCTCTTGGATTCTTTTCAAGTGGTACTGCATCAAATTTGTGAATCCTATATAGAGGGAAAGATGTCGACCAGGCCTTTTAAGGCAAGTCAGTCTCGAGTAGAGGATGTGTTGGAATTGATCCACTCTGACTTCTCGTGGAGGTTATGAGTACTTCGCCACATTCATTGAAGATTACTCAAGATTCGGATATGTCTGTTTGCTTCGCCACAAGTCTGAATGCTATGAGAAATTCAAAGAGTTTAAGACTGAGGTAGAAAAGAAGCTAGGTAAGACTATCAAGACATTACGATCAGATCGTGGTGGAGAATACCTCAGTAACGAGTTCTTGCAGTACTTGTCAAACAACGGGATTACATCCCAGTGGACTGCACCAGGAACCCCTCAACAAAATGGTGTAGCAGAAAGAAGAAATAGAACTCTCTTGGAAATGGTCAGGTCAATGATAAGTTATGCATGCTTGCTGATTTCGTTTTGGGGATATGCCTTGGAGACAGCGGCCTACTTGCTTAACCTGGTACCTTCTAAATCAGTTCCTAAAATGCCTCTGGAACTCTGGTATGGGCGAAAGCCAAGTTTGAACAGAGTGAGGGTTTGGGGTTGTCCAGCATATGTGCTGACAAAGGAACCTGATAAGTTAGAATTTAGGTGTAAGCTGATGCTGTTTGTAGGATATCCCAGGCAAACGAAAGGTGGTTACTTTTATTGTCCTGAGAATCAGAAAGTGGTGGTCAGTACCAACGCAAGATTTTTGAAGGACAAATATGTAAGAAACCACAGATCCAAGAGTGAAATTATCCTCCATGAGCTTGAGGATATGGAAGCAATTCCATCAGGAAAGCCCAGTGTAGTGGTAAATCCAACTGTAATAAGTGAGGCTATACCAACACTGCCACTAATGCAAGGTATGGGACCAACGCGTACTGTGCCAACTACTGACACGATTCAGATGCCTCGTCGCAGTGGAAGGGTTGTCCACCAACCCGAAAGGTATATGTTCGTGGGAGAGTCCTCTGACTTGACCCCGGAAAATGGACTGGATGATACCGATCCCTGGACATATGACGAGGTGGTATCTGATAAAGATGCAGACAAATAGCTGATCGCCATGGATTCAGAAATAGAATCCATTACGGCTATGGATGTATACCAGAAAACAGATTTGCCAGATGGCTGTCGATCCATAAGGTGCAAATGGGTATACAAAAGAAAGAAAGGAGCGAATGGTGAAATTATAGCTTTCCAAGCAAGGCTGGTGGCGAAGGGTTATAGTCAGAAAGAAGGTGTAGAGTATGTCTAGACCTTCTCACCGGTAACCATGCTTAAGACCATTCGTATACTCCTAGCCATAGCAGCACATAAGGACCTTGAAATCTGGCAGATGGATGTCAAAACCGCGTTTCTAAACAGGTACCTTGAAGAAGGTAGGGACATCTATATGCAACAGCCAGAAGGTTATGTGCAGAAGGGCGAAGAACATTTGGTTTGGAAGCTAAGGAAGTCGCTGTATGGACTTAAACAAGCTTCACGATCATGGAATCTGCGTTTTGATGAAGTGATTAAATCCTATGGATTTTCACAATGTTCAAACGAGAGTTGCGTGTACCGTCTATGTGTCAGCGGAAGTGTGCTGTTCCTTGCACTTTATGTAGATGATATTCTCCTATTTGGCGATAATGTGGAAGTCTTGTCGGGCATAAAGGGGTGGTTATCCGAGCAGTTTCATATGAAGGACCTTGGGGAGGCAGGATACATCCTAGGAGTAAAAGTATTGCGGGAGCGCAATAAGAGGATGCTGACCTTGTCTCAAGGATCATATGTGGATACTGTGATTGCCCATTTCAGCATGCAAACTGCCAAGAAAGGTCTGTCACCCTTCAGACATGGCATATATCTTTCCAAGGATCAGTGTCCGGTGACACAAAGGGAGAAAGATGAAATGAGGAACGTGCCTTATGCATCGGCCGTGGGGAGCCTCATGTATGCAATGCTATGTACGAGGCCAGATATCTGCTTTGCTGTAGGCATGGTAGCGAGATACTAGTCTAGCCCTGGATAGGCGCATTGGACCGCGGTAAATCACATACTCAAATACCTGAAAAGGACTAGAGACTATTGTCTCGTCTATCAGTGTGAGGAGTTGTGCCCTGTGGGTTATACTGATTCGGATTTCCAGGCAGACCGAGACAAAAAGAAGTCCACCTCTGGCTATGTGTTTACATTGGGAGGTGGGGCCATATCATAGAGGAGTGCAAAGCAGAAGTGCATTGCGGACTCCACCACGGAAGCAGAATATGTGGCAGATTCTAAAGCTTCGAAAGAAGCAGTATGGTTTCGAAACTTCCTTCTGGAGTTGGACCTGATTCCTAAGCTGCCCTAGACCATCACGATATTTTGTTATAATTCGGGAGCTGTGGCTAATTCAAAGGAACCAGGAACTCACAGAGCAACAAAGCACATTGAAAGGAAGTACCATATTATACGAGAAATCGTAGCAAGGGGTGATGTGCTAGTAGAGAAGATTGATACAAGAAATAATCTAGCGGATCCATTCACAAAGGCTCTGCCTCAGAAGGTCTACGAGATGCATGTACATAACCTTGGGCTGAGGAAAAGCTATCCACGTAGAATGTTTGATGTAATAGCTAGATTAGTTTAGACACGTTATACTCTGGAAAGCACCTGTATAATGCTTTGAGTATAAGTGGGAGATTGATGAATTTATATACCGAAAGCATTATGATTGGTATATTATGTACAAGGTCGATTGGTTAATATACTGGGAATCATAAATGTTGTATGTTCATCTCCTATCTGAATTAACAAACATGTGTTGCAAATGCAATTATCCTCTTATCTCGTCGATAGGGAGATCATACGGTGTGTAGTAGATCACGGAAGGTCGTATGGATCGTTTGACCTAGCGAGATATAAATGGTTATCACAGCTGAGACAGTTCCAGGATAAACTGTCGGTGTAGGCTGCAGCATACACAGTAATAAGCATCTTGTCTTGGATGGCTTGGTATGCTGGTGTGGGGCACACATTGATAAGGACCTAAGTCGAGATCGATTCTTTAATCTGACATTAAAAGAATCTAGATCTCTATGGCTTGATGAGATCCTATACCTATAAGAAGGTACGAAAGTATATGCAGATTGTGTATTACTTTGAGTTGTAGTGAAAGGCTCTGTTTGAGCTCGTATATCTGTATCTTGGGTAATAGCAGTTTTTGTATGACTGCCTGGTACTGGAACTAGGTAACCACATCCAGTATAGGATGGTGACATTCCCTGAGCAGCTCAAAAGGTTCGTTATGCTAAAGTCCTGCAGGCTAATTAAGTTCAAGCATAAGTGAAAAGGTTTGAGTGGATTGATTCAGGAATATAAGATGTTAATTAATTAAATAGCTTGTTAGAGCTTAAATTAATTAACGAATATCTGTAACCTTAAATGTGGGGATAAACCGAGCCCATGCAACCCGTACCTCAAAACGTGGTAGCAAATAGGTAGGACAATATTGATTCTCTGGTGGAATGAATCAATATTAATTAATTAATTATATTCTGGGTTGAATATGGGAATTAATTAATTGATAGGCCTTATTTGCTATTTGCATTCTGGTCCCTGGTCTGGCCCAAGAAACTCAAGCCCAATAGAAGTCCAGTATTTTCCTATAAATAGGCCTCAGTTCCTCAGATCTCAACACACCACAAGATCATAAGTTGCACACAGCAAACCAGAATTTGGGAGCTGTGGTGATCGAATACATCTGAGAAACGAGGAGGAAACTTTGCTTCTCAACCGGGCAAGGAATCTGAAGGAAATCTTCACCAGATATTCAGATTGAGTTGGGATACAGATCAGAAGATCAGATCAGGAGGATTATCTTCTTTCTGCTCTCTCCTTCTTGTTTTCGAAAATTACTTATTAATTTTCATAGATTTATTTCCTCAATCTGTTAGGAAATTAATCTTTGTGCGTGGGAAAAAGATCAAGGGGAATCTCCGCACACTCGTTCTTCAGGGTTTCGCAATCCAGGTATTCAGCATAAACCCCCTTATGCATATTCAATAGGATCATGCTAGGATTAATCAAAGGAATAGCAATTTATTTTTGATATTCCAATTAACGATCCTTGGCAAACGAACTTCGTGAGTCAGCTCACGAATCTCTTCAAAGGCCACGTGACAAGTGACTGGAAAAGGATGCGTGGAGCACAACAGAATTATCATTCAGAACGTATCCTTAGTCACCAGTCTGAAGCACAATCTTCTCAGTATAAGTCGACTAAGTAAGAGTGGCTACATTGTCAGATTTGAAGAATCAGAGTGCCACTTAATAGACAAGATGATAGACATGACCATAATCAGAGGGATCAGAAGAGGTGGCCTTTACCTTGTAGATTGGTCCAGTGGAGAATAAGGGACATGCCTCATAGCACTTAGTTCCTCAGAAGGAATAAACTGGTTGTGGCACAAAAGACTTAGCCATCTGGGCTTCAATTCGATTCGACATCTAGCGAAGCATAACCTAGTTAAAGGACTGCCACAGAAGAAGTTTCAGAAAGAAGGAGTGTGTAAATCGTGCCAGCTCAGTAAATAGACGAAAGCCTCTTTCAAGAATAGGCCAGTCACGGCAAGCACAGAAAGAATCCAGGAACTACTTCACATGGATCTGTTTAGACCAGTCACTCCACCCACAATCAAAAAAAGGAAATACACATTGGTGGTTATTGATGATTATTCAAGGTACGCATGGGTGGCACAGCTCAAATCCAAGGACGAAGTCAAAGTTTAGTTACTAGAACTGATCACACGTCTTCAAAATGACAAAGGAGTGAAAGTCAGGAGGATAAGATCAGACAATGGGAAAGAATTTTGCAACGGACCTCTTTTGGACTTCTGTGCTAAAATTGGAATTGGTCGTGAGAAGTCTGCTCCTAGAACGCCTCAACAAAATGGTCTTGCTGAGCGAAGAAACAGAACACTTAAAGAAACAGTGAGAACCATGATGGCTGATACCAACCTTGGAAAAGGATTTTGGGGAGAAGCTTTGATGACAGCCTGCTACACACAGAATAGAAGCACATTCAACACGCTGCTGCACAAGACACCCTACGAGATCTACAATGGTCGTAAGCCTTCTATAGCTCATCTTTGTGCTTTCGGTTCTCCATGTTATATTCACAATAATGGGAAGTTCAAGTTGAATACCTTCAGCCCAAAAGCTGATGAAGGTGTGTTCCTCGGGTATGGATATCCCTCATATAAGGGATATAGGGTATTCAACAAGACAACCCAGCTTGTGGAAATAACATGTCATGTTGTTTTTTATGATTGAAGCTTTTTAATGTGCAGGACACTTCAAGAACTGAGTCTGGGGAATCATGAGATTAAGGAGGTCAATGAGGAATCTAAGAGTGATCTTGATCATAATCAAACAATTCCTCTGACTAGATCTATGAATGATATCCCTGAGACTCCTGTTGCCTCGATTGAACCCCAAGTAGTCGAGAGGGCCGATGATGTAAATTCCATCACTGAGGCCTTAAAGACCACACACATTGAAGATCTAGGTGAAAAGAAGCCCCCTGAAGCACATAATGCGGTCTTAGATGCAGAGCAAGCTGACACCAAGGAAGTCAACCTTGAAGATGCTAAGGAAGCAGATTCAGCTAGCAAGCCAACTGATATTCAGAATCCAGATGCTGATCCGAACACAGTTCCAGAACAAGGAGACGAAGGTGTCCCAGAACAAGAAGGTGAAGGACTTTTTGAAGAAGAAGAAGAAACAGTTCCAGAATATGGAAATGAACCACCTCAAAGGGAACATTCCACAAATTCTGGAGATCCAGCTGCTCGGGCTGAAGCCGTACCTGTGAAGAAGCCAAACTGACTAAGAGATCATCCAAAAAAAGCCATACTTGATGATGTTGGAAATCCTGTTCGAACCAGACAAGGCACAACATTGATGTCTTGCTTCTTATCTCAGATCGAACCAGTAAAGGTCACTGAAGCTTTACAATCAACAAACTGGATAAATGCGATGCATGAAGAACTAAATGAGTTCACTCATAACAATGTGTGGTATCTGGTGGATTGACCCACACACCAGTCTGTGATTGATACCAAGTGGGTCTTCAAGAATAAAAGAGATGAGACCGGTACCATTGTTCGAAACAAAGCAAGATTAGTCGCAAATGGATACACACAATGCGAAGGAATAGACTTCGATGAGACGTTTGCGCCAGTTGCAAGACTCGAAGCTATTCGGCTATTCCTGGCATATGCAGCCTATCATAACTTCACAGTTCTTCATATGGATGTGAAGAGTGCCTTCCTCAACGGAGAATTAAGGGAAGAATTCTATGTAGAACAACCCCCAGGTTTCGAGCAAGGAAATCAAAGGGTATGAAACACTCTCAGAGTATCTGCTCAAAAATGGATTTGAAAAGGGTGCTATAGATCAAACACTATTCAAGATAAAGGATGGAGAGGACATCCTACTAGTTTAGATCTATGTAGACGACATCATCTTCGGAAGCAAAAATACCAAGTTATGTGAGAAGTTTGCCCAGCTGATGCAGAATAAATTTCAGCTGAGTATGATGGGCAAAATGACATATTTTCTTGGTTTGCAAGTTAATCTATCTGACGAAGGGATTTTAATAAGTTAGAACAAGTATACTCAAGACCTGATCAACAAATTTTGTCCGGAGAAGACAAAATCACTAAGGATTCGTATGAGCACCAGTTCTCAGATCACCCTTGATGAAGAAGGAGAACCTATCAACCCGACAGCTTACAGAGGCATCATTGGGTCACTACTGTATCTAACTATTGGGAATTACTTGTAAAATTCCTCCCTTAGATCAAAATTGTAAAAGGTTTTGTTGAATCAAAGCCTTAGTAGTTTGGTCGATCATTGCTGAATTCTAGCATAGTCTAGCAACTCCTATGTAATGTCCTGTTTAGGAAGAATATCGAGTTGTAATAAATTAGGAAGTGCTTGAGAAGGTTGCTGAAGGATTCAGCAAATGGAATGAAGAAAATCAAATCAAGCTACTTCGGAATGCTAGAAGAGTTATCAGCAGATGGTATTTGCTAGAGAAATCAGCAAACAAGATTGACTGCTAGGGATGTTAGCGGTCAAGTGCTAAGAAGAATGATTGCTATGGCGTTAGCAATCGTATGCTAAGGAAGAGACTGCTAGTCAGAAGCAAAAGGTAGCAGAATGCTAAGGAAGATAACATTCACTAGCATACAAGCAGATTGCTAAGGAATAACAATCAGCAGTCAAGACCTAGATGCTGAAATGCGCATCTGCTGAAGGAGTCAGCAGATTGAAGAGCGGATTGCTAGAAGAAGCGTAGCAATCAAGAGGCTTAGCAGATCGTTCCAGCATTCTCCGAGAATGCTAAACAAAGAAGATATCTAGCAACGATCTCTAAATACTACCGTTCTGACAAAGGTACAGTAAAAGGACAAAAACCTTACCCGAAGTAGGTCGGAAAGTACTGTACGACGCCAGAAAGGATGGATAAAGTTGAACTCCTTTTTGGACGAAGGACCGTTGTGTCTAACGGGTCTGGAGATTCAAAGTTTGAATCTCCAGATAAAAAAGTCGAAGTCCAAATCAGAGAGACTACCACTGCTCATTCTACACAATGAACACAACTGAAAAACAGGAGTTTCCTTCGACAAAAAAAAAGAAGAGAGAGTAGTCAATTGAGATCGCACATTTAAGAAGAATCTTAAGAGCTCTCAACAGCAGTGTCACTACATTGAATACCCGACACTGCATTCGATAGATTCCTTGACTTTGCTCAAGAATCTTTAATCATTGGGATACCTTCCAATCATAGAAATCATCCAGCAGTCACATCTCTGAAAAGAGATTGACTCCGACGGGCTTTTGCCGTAACCAGACAAAGTTCGGAGAGAACTATAAAATCTCCATTACAGCGAAGGACAAGTTTTACGAAGGTGCGCCCTTGACTTGGCCGGAGCTGCGGACTAGAAGATTGAAGCATCAGAGGATAGCTTTGTAGTGGCTAGGTCGAAGGTTCACTACCTGCTACAAGTGTTCGACGAATCCTTGTACTTCAATATCTTTTTAGTGAATTCTTAGCGATACGGCTAAGGAGTGGACGTAGATCTATTGGATCGAACCACTATAAATACTGTGTGTTCTTTACTTTGTTATTACTTACTTTTTGTGTGGTGATTTGAAACCTAGCATCGATACTTGCTAGAGTATTTGTCTGAAGAAACCTTAACATCTACCTCGAGCTAAGACATTTTTAAGAAATTAAGTGCACGATATACTTTAAACATCCGCTGCATTCGTGTGTGAGTTGTTTGCTATTCACCACGATGACTCTGATCTGGGACCAACAAGTGGTATCAGAGCGGTAGGTCTAACGACCGACTGCTTCTGAGTCGCTTTAAGACCAGATCTGTGTTCTTTCCTTGCACCTGTTAATTTGTTCGTTTGTTGCTCTAGCTTAGGTACTCTAAGGTTGCCAAGATGAATCATACTTTGCTAAAGTATACCAAGGAGAAGTTTAATTCGTGGCAGAAGATGGCCACTATCCAGCTCCAGAGTATACATCCAGAGATGGTGGATGTTCTTGCTAAAGGTACTATAAAGATTATGAAGGTCAACCCCTTCGATGGTCCAGTTGCTTAAGGTCAATCGAGACCTCCGCAGATGATCGAGAAGAAGTTTGATGAGTATACGGTGGAAGATAAGAAAAGAGCTCAGTTAGAGCACTTAGCAAAGAAGCTAATCCATGATTCCTTGCCGATGTAATGTCAGACAAAGCGTTAGATTTTGATACAGCCAAAGAAATGTGGGATTATGTCTGTGAATCTTCCCAGGAGACCGACCAGATGAAGCGCAACAAGCTACATGTAGCTGTTGATAAGTATGAATATTTCTCTATGATTGCAGGAGAATCTATCCAAGCTATGGAAGAAAGGTTCAACACCATTGTCGGAGAACTCCGAAATCTGGGCAAGACGTATGATAATGGCGAGATAAATAACAAGATCATCTCGAAGCTCTTTCCACGGGAGGATTGGTTCGTGAAGATGACGAGCTTGAGTGAGAAAGACCTTAGCCAAATGTCCACATCTGAGGTATTTGCTCAACTCAAAACTCATGAATTCATTGTACAACAAATAAAGAAGAACGAAGCCGCTGCTACGAAGATTTTGTCATCAAATGCTGTACCCCCGGAGGATCTAACATTCTTTGTGAAAAGAGATGCTGGAAAATGAAAGACAAAGAAGCCCTTCCGTCCTCATGAGAGATCAGCTCCCGCTTCTCCAGCAAAGGAAGTAGTTCCACCCTCCAGTACGCAGCCTGGCGATCTGAAGATAAGTGAGCTCGAAGAGCAAATGCGAAAGCTTCAGAAGTTGATGTTGGAAGCCAAAGCTGTGAAAGAAGCAAATGAATCCAAGCTTACTTCATCATCCTCTCGTTCCACAGAGAGAAAGCCAAGGACATGCTTTGAATGTAATTCTCTAGATCATCTTAAGCATGAATGTCCAAGGGTAAGTTAGGAAGAAAGAGAGGGACTCAAACAAAGGTTTGAGAGAAGAGCGGTATGAGCGGTCAAAAGAGCATTGCTGACCAGGACTGAAGTGCTAGACATTCCTGATAATGAGGAAGAATACTATTCCTCGGAGGAAGATGATGATGAAGCCCTGCTGTTCTTGATGGCTGATATTGTGGAAGATCAATTTGCTGATGCTGATGCTGATGCTGATGCTGATGCTGAGTGCTGAATCGGCTCTTGCAGTCGATTCGCATGAGGTACCATCTACTAGCATTTCTAGCTTAGCAATCATGCACGAATTGGAGGAATCTTTCCTAGATTCTGAGGATGATTATCTCACGAAGCTTTCTATTGAATTTTCAAAGATGTATGATATAAATAATGCTATCGTTGGAGAGAACACCTCACTCAAACTTAAAGTTACATCTTTGACCGAGGAAGTCGAAAGGCTAAGGTTCGAAAGTGAGGATTTTTCAAAACTTAAAGCTGATTTCTCCAAGCTTTCTAAAAACTTTCAAATTCTTGAAAAGGAGAATCTTGCTTTAAAGAGCAAACCGAAAGAGGAATGTGTGCTTAGACATCCAGCACGGTAGTTCTTAGTGCCATTGTGAGCCAACAAAGGAAACATTCTGATAAATCAGGATTGGGCCTTGGTTGTGAAGCAAAATCCTCTAAGGAAGCTTTGAATACGAATGCTAAAATTTTTAAGCAGAAAATGATCTCATTCATTTCTGCTGGAAAAGTCAATGCTGACAAAGGCAAATGAAAGGTAAATGATGGGTCGTCAACTGCTAAGAAGACAAATTGGCGTAGCAAGCATGCTTTTGCTGGACCTCAGTAGAATGCTCAGAGGATTCCTGTTAGGCATGTTATTGCTAGATCTCAGCAGAGTACACTGATATGTGTGTAATTTGTACTATTTTTGGAGTTTGAATTGAATGAATTGATGAGGATTAGGTGCACAAATCACACACATATCTTTTCTTTTTATTGATTTTCCATCACTGGGTGTTCGAGAGTTGTTTTGAGTGTGCAGGACATAAAACGTGTTGGAAATTCGAGTTTCGGAGCAAAATTGTGGCTGAGGGCGAAGTGAATCCCGTTCGGGATACAAATGTCCCGTTCGGGACAGAAAAAGGAAGAAAAAAGACGACACACGAAACCCGTCCCGTTCGGGACGGCTCGGTCCCGCTCGGGACCCATGCTCGGGAGGCTCCATTGCGTTCGGAACTCGGAAAATTGGTGTGATTTTGAGGAGAGAAAAATTGGGAAGGCCGAAGCCCATCCCGTTCGGGACCCACCTGTCCCGTTTGGAACCGATCGGGATTTCTCCATGAGATGTTTGTTCCATCCCGCTCGGGATGGAAGTTTTTAAAGGAGATTCCGTTCGGGATCTAATTGCTGGGGCTGCGGATTTCTCAACTATAAAAGGCCAAGGGGTGTCACAAAATAAGGGTTCGACTCTTAAAAATCCTAGAGAGAAAAAGGCACGAAAGAGAAGCGAAATTCACGTCTCAAGGCTGGGAATCGAAGGTGGAAGGAAGTCTTGGAAGCTAGAATTGAAGATTCATCTTAAAAACACTAAGCTTTCTTGTTTTCTCTTTCTCTTCTATGATTCAATTTGGGATTTTGATGCTTTTCATTGTATTCATGAGTAGCTAAACTCATTGTTGAGGATTTGGATGTGATTGGGATTGATTTGAATATTGTTTGGATTTGAGTAATCGATGTTTTCAAGGGTTGGATTATTATTGTGGATTTGAATTTGTGTTCCTTTCATGCTTGATCACCATGTGTTGGAAAGTATGCCTCAATGAACTAACTTGATAGGTTTGTTAATTAGAGGGTATTGCAATAATAATTAGGTGTTGTTTCACTTAGAAGATAGGTAAATTGACATCTAGGTTATTAAATTCTTGAGCTTTTGGGAGTTAATCGAGATTTTTATACTTAGACTTAGGTTGAGATCGAGATTAATCTACGGTTGTTGCACCGGTACTAAGGGTAATAACTAGAGTTAGGTGAATTGACCCAAATTATCTACTGAAATTGTTTCGTAAAGTTAGCAAGTCCAAATATATTCATAATCTACCCCAATCCATCCTATGTCCTCAACTATTCTCTCTTTGGTAATCTTAAGTCAGTTATTTGGTATTTTATTTAATTGTTACATTAATCTTTAGAATTTTAGGTAGTTTATAATCGATCATTCAAAGTTATTTTATAGCGTCTAGATATTAAGTTCCATAATCAATACCTTTTACTTAAACAACGGGCGAATTGAGTCTTCGTGTTCGATAATTTTTACTTGATAAAAATACTAAGCATACATCTGTTGGATCTCAGCATAATATCCGCGCCGCGCCACCGTCGCCCGCCGTTGTCCTCGCCGGCCCTGCGTCGGCTTCATCTTCGCTCTTCGTCCTCGACCCGCCCAGTTACAAATTTGAAAATTACAGAAAATCTATTCTATTACAATTTTCAAATCTACACTAATCACAGATTTTCTCGTGATTTTACAAAAACAATTCAGCCCTACACGGATAAACCACCGCGGGCTGAATCAACGGGTTGCCACGAGGAACAAAAACCAAACATCCACAAAATAAATTCATACATGCATATAGAATTCAATTATGAACAACAGAGCCATAAATCAGAAACCTGACTCTGATACCAATTGTAGGGTTTTTCCGTGAACCGAATCACCAAAACCAAACTGAACTGGATCGATCTATGGATATTGCTCATAATTAAATTTCTCAAAACCCTAGCATGCTCCTATGAATTTAATACAAATTTGTGGATTAGAGAATTACCGAATTACCGTAATTCCGTCGTCTCTGTACCGATCTTTTGCGTTTGAATTCCAAACTTCGATTCAACCACGCAATTCGATTTCTCTGCGGAAACAAAAATTAGAATACTAATTTATAGAGAAAAATGAAAATAAAGAACAGGGGAGAAGAGATCTGTTGTTCTCCATATTAGATCTTTAGATATGTGTCCCGGTGCTGATCAGATCTACTACTGGTGAGGACTCCGTAGATCTGTGTCTTGAGCAGGACCAGAATTCGAAAATTCTCCTCCTTTCTTCCTCCTAGGATCGGCGCCCCTCTCTCTCTCTCCTTAGGGTTTCATCTGATTTTGAATCTTATGAAAGTGGCTAGGGTTTTAGAGAGTGAGAGGTCTATTTATAGACCTAGGGTTATAAAACCCTAGTGGGTTCCTGGGCTCAATTCAACACACTTATTGGGCCAGACCTGGGACCTAATGCAAATAATAAAGTGGGCCTATAAATAAATTAATTCCCATGTCCACAACCCAGGACACAATTAATTAATTAATATTAATTCTTTTTCACCACAGAATTAATACTGACCTACCCCTTTATTACCACGTTATGAGAACGGGTTGCATTAATTGAGAATCCCCATATTTAAGGTTACCGGACATCCATTAATTAATCGGAGCCTCTGACAAGCTCTTACTACAATTAATTAATATCTTATCATTCCTGAGTAGTACCACTCAAACCTTATCACTCGTGCCTGAACTTAATCAGCCTGCAGGACTTTGGCACGATGAATGTTATTGAGCTCCTCAGGGAATGTCCCCATCCTATTACTCGGATATGGTTACCTAAGTTCAGTCTCAGGCGGTACTACACGAACTGCTGTTACCCAAGATGCGGATATACGAGCACGTTACTCAGGCTCTCCACCATGTCAAGTCAAAGCAATAGTGAACCCGTGCAAACCCCTGAACCTTCGTTAGGGTTTGGACTCAATCAATATAACGAGATCTTGTATTCGCTGATGTCAGACAGACGAATACATCTCACTGCGGTCCATCAATACGCCACCTCTGCGTACCAGCATGTCAAGTAACCAAGACAGACTACTTATTCCAACAATGCCTAGCCATCCGGACAAACGTATCCTCATACGCTGTCTCGGCTGTGATCATGTTTATGTCTCACTAGGTCAAGTGATCATAATGTCTTCTGCAATCTACAACACGCCGTATGATCGTCCCTATCGGTGAGACAAGAGGATACCATTGTTCACACATGTAAGATTGTTAACAGATAGGAGAAATAAACCATTGTATACTCATTGTAATAAATGCTTTCAGTATACAAAACCCATCAACAAACTCATGGATAAACTTCTGGCTCGGTATGGGGTGCGACAAAGAGTTACAACAACTTATAACCCTCAAGCAAATGGCCAGGCTGAACTGGCCAATCGCGAGATCAAGCAGGTGCTCGAGAAAATGGTATTGAATAGGTAGGACTGGAGTAAGAGACATGATGAGGCTTTGTGGGCCTACCGGACAGCCTTCAAGACACCGATCGGCATGTCCCCGTACCAATTGGTTTATGGTAAATCTTGCCATCTTCCGGTTGAAGTTGAGCACAAGGCATTTTGGGCCATCAAGACATTGAACTTGGATTTTCTGAAAGATCAGGGGGACCGGGTGCAGAAGCTGAATGAGCTCGATGAGTGGAGACACGAGGCATATGAGAGCACAAGGTTGTGCAAGGAGAGAGCTAAACGGTTTCACAACCGACAGATTCGAGTGAAGAAGTTCTACAAAGGTGATATGGTTCTTGCTTTTAACTCTTGTTTGAAATTATTTCCGGGTAAATTCCGTTCTCATTGGACAGGGCCATACAAGGTGCGAGAAGTGTTCGAGAATGGTACTTTGGAACTGGAGACTGAAGATGGCCACTACTTCAAGGTGAATGGGCACCAGGTTAAGCGATTTCACACTTCCGAGCAACCTCGAACTGTGAATGAAATCTCCCTTGCATGAAGGTAAGTAGGTGAGATCGTCGAGCTCCCGACGTTAAATGCAGAGCTTCTTGGGAGGCAACCCAAGTTCGATTTACTTGTCTTGTTTTCATTGATAGATTAGAATGCATGTGTTTTTAATATTATTTTTGCATTGTATTAAATTTGGGAGGAACTCTATGTTACTAATGATTGTTGGAAGTTGATTGGAGTGATGTAGGGATGAAAATACTTCACTTTGGGGGAAAATTACGCGAAGGGCTGAGACAAATCCCGAGCGGGACCATCTTGCCCCTTCGGGATGCAAAAAATCAAGAAATCATTGATCAGCCGAACTCAATCCCGAGCGAAACCATCTTGTCCCGCTCGGGACGCGTAACATCAGTAGAATTTTGACGTATCCTAAGCGGGAGCTTCACATCCCGCTCGGAATGGAATTTTGTGCAGAATTACGGATTCACCGTGGTGTATACCGAGCGGGATCCATGTGTCCCGCTCGGGACCGTTCGCGAGTATAAATACAGGCCGTGCGGGATGAGTTCATTTCTCGCCCCTCTCTCTATCGAACGGTATCGCTTTTCTTTCCCTTGCATTCCTTCGATTGTTCGGCGAACAGAAGGTAATTTCTCCTCCTCTTTCATGTTTATTTCATGTTTTAGTTTGATTATTGAAGTTGAATGGATAGATTGGGGATTATTCATGCTTAGACTCCTATCCTAGGGTTTGTTGATTGATGCACATAAGGTGTTCGATTTAATGCCTCAATACATGTTTGGTGTTTGAATTCTATATATATTGCGGTTATTGGGCATAGTTTCTTGATATTGAGTTTGATTGATGGAGATTTTGTGAAACTTGGAGGTTGTTTATGCTACTTGCAAATTTTGGGGTTTGATTTAAATTCTTAAATTGTGGTTGTACTCATGTGAATTGTGGGTTTCTGATTTTGCTTTGATAATTCTTCTAGAACATGATTTACTGTGGGGTACGTAGTTGTGCTTTGAAGTTTGGATATTTTATGGAATGGGTGTATGAATTGTGGTTTCATTGTTGCAGAGAATATGGCACCCAATACCCGTGTTGCACGCCCCACTAATTTCACTGATGATGAGTACAAGACGCTAAAGGCCCTTAGCAAGTGTGAGGTGCATGGTTCCAAATACCCGTGCCCAACAACTCTTACCGCATTGGGCATCAAGGAGGATGTCGAAACTTTGTTTCAGAATATTGGATGGGATGCCTTGCTTGAGCAAAGGTGGCCAGCATTTGAGGAGCTAACTAGGGAGTTCTTGGCATCCGCTTTTGTGCGGAGGATCCCCGGAAACTGGCCTAGCCACCTAACATTCAAAATGGGGGGCAAACGATACAATTTGGAGCGTGCAGAGCTCGATGCTATTTATGGCTGTGTACAGGGGTCGATACCACTGAGTTTAACATGTTACATTGAACTAGAAAATAATCTTAGGCCATTCCTTCTTAGTACCTACCTTTGATACTGTTGGAGAATAAGGTGGAAACATAATTACCCTAACCATTGTTTTGGAGCCACTTTGAGCCTTTAATTCTTTCATATGTGCTTAGGAACAAGTTTGTGGGTTGGGATGAATTCTGAGATGAGAAGAAATGAGTGCTTTGATTGAACTTGGTGAGAGAATTTAAATGATGATTTGGCGATTTTTTTTTGGGGAATTAGAAAGAAAAAGAAAAAGAAAAAAAAAAGAAAAAAAAGAAAAGGAAAAGAGAAAAAGAGAAAGAGGAGAAGAAAAGGAAAGAACAAATAATTGAAAAGAGGTTCGAATGCATATTTAGTGATAAAAAGTGAGAACGTATCGGATTGTGGAATTGAAGTATGTACTTATGTGTTGAAGGGTTGATTGGTTGAATGTTGAGAAGAGGGTCGGGATGAATGAGTCACTTTTGCCTAAAACACCCTACCTGTTAGTAAGCCACGTTACAACCCGAGAAAAGTCCTATTTGGTTCTAGAACAATGTTTCAATGTGAACTAAGGTGGTAGAGATGAACGATATGAATGAAACTTGTGCACTTGTGCTTGAGAGAAAGAAAATTTTTACCTGATACAGCTGAGTGCGAGTGTTACACCTTATATGATCACATACCGGTAAGGTTGAGTTCTTTGCATTAATCCAAACATGGTGGATAACAAAAACTTTGTGAGATCGAAATATGCATTAATAGATAGTGGTGAGCCGTGAAGCATTGCACCAAGCGAATGAAAATCTAGTTTTTGTTTTTGATTGAGGACAATCAAAGGTTTAAGTTTGGGGGGTTTGATATGTGTGTAATTTGTACTATTTTTGGAGTTTGAATTGAATGAATTGATGAGGATTAGGTGCACAAATCACACACATATCTTTTCTTTTTATTGATTATCCTTCACTGGGTGTTCGAGAGTTGTTTTGAGTGTGCAGGACATAAAACGTGTTGGAAATTCGAGTTTTGGAGAAAAATTGTGGCTGAGGGCGAAGTGAATCCCGTTCGGGACAGAAAAAGGAAGAAAAAAGATGACACATGAAGCCCGTCCCGTTCGGGATGGCTCGGTCCCGCTCAGGACCCATGCTCGGGAGGCTCCATTGTGTTCGGAACTTGGAAACTTGGCGTGATTTTGAGGAGAGAAAAATTGGGAAGGCCGAAGCCCGTCCCGTTCGGGACCCACCTTTCCCGTTCGGAATCGGTCGGGATTTCTCCGTGAGATGTTTGTTCCATCCGGCTCGGGATGGAGGTTTTCAAAGGAGATTCCGTTCGTGATCTAATTGTTGGGGCTGCGGATTTCTCAACTATAAAAGGCCAAGGGGTGTCACAAAATAAGGGTTCGACTCTTAAAAATCCTAGAGAGAAAAAGGCACAAAAGAGAAGCAAAATTCACGTCTCAAGGCTGGGAATCGAAGGTGGAAGGAAGTCTTGGAAGCTAGAATTGAAGATTCATCTTAAAAACACTAAGCTTTCTTGTTTTCTCTTTCTCTTCTATGATTCAATTTGGGATTTTGATGTTTTTCATTGTATTCATGAGTAGCTAAACTCATTGTTGAGGATTTGGATGTGATTGAGATTGATTTGAATATTGTTTGGATTTGAGTAATCGATGTTTTCAAGGGTTTGATTATTATTGTGGATTTGAATTTGTGTTCCTTTCATGCTTGATCACCATGTGTTGGAAAGTATGCCTCAATGAACTAACTTGAGAGGTTTGTTAATTAGAGGGGATTGCAATAATAATTAGGTGTTGTTTCACTTAGAAGATAGGTGAATTGACATCTAGGTTATTAAATTCTTGAGCTTTTGGGAGTTAATCGAGATTTTTATACTTAGACTTAGGTTGAGATCGAGATTAATCTACGGTTGTTGCACCAGTACTAAGGGTAATAACTAGAGTTAGGTGAATTGACCCAAATTATCTACTGAAATTTTTTCGTAAAGTTAGCAAGTCCAAATATATTCATAATCTACCCCAATCCATCCTATGTCCTCAACTATTCTCTCTTTGGTAATCTTAAGTCAGTTATTTGGTATTTTATTTAATTGTTACATTAATCTTTAGAATTTTAGGTAGTTTATAATCGATCATTCAAAGTCATTTTATCGCGTCTAGATATTAAGTTCCATAATCAATACCTTTTACTTAAACAACGGGCGAATTGAGTCTTCGTGTTCGATAATTTTTACTTGATAAAAATACTAAGCATACATCTGTTGGATCTCAGCATAATATCCAGAAGGTGTCTGCTAGACCACACTCAGCAGTGCCAAGGAGGAATGCTACGCATTATATTTCAAATGCTAGAATATCAAATCCTTCATTCCATAAGGGCAAGCAGGTTCAATACCATGCTATAAGACCACAATATCAATCTTGCACACCACATAGGAGGAATACCTATGTGAGGCCTGATTCCAAACACCTTTCTCCTAAAAGGACTATGAAGGCTAAGCACACAACTCCACCTAGATCTAATTATGCAAAGCATACTTATCCAAAGGTTGAGAAGGTTGTGAAAATTGATATCGAGAAACCAATCTTGAAAATCACGAAGATGTGGGTTCCAAAAGGAACTATGATCCACGCTAATCTCGCAGGACCCGATGCTAAGCGGGTACCTAAATCAATGTTTTGATTGTTTTGCAGGGATAGGATCCCAGTGCTAAGACATCAAGTATGTCAAATGAGTGGATCCTAGATAGCGGCTGTTCAGCGCACATGACCGGGGATGAAGAGTTGTTCTCAGACATTCAAAGAATCTATGGCCCCACAGTCATGTTTGGTGACTACAGCAAAGGCAGAGTGATTGGGAGAGGATGCATAGAGAGAAATGGACTAAGGATTATCAATGTCGCGCTCGTATCCAATCTTAAACACAACCTTCTAAGTATAAGCCAGTTATGCGAAAATGGGTATACCATTTCTTTCGTTAATACTGGTTGCTCTATTGCTGACAATGCTACAGGTGAAGTAAAGCTTCGAGGCATCCGCAAGGGTAGCCTATATATTGTTGATTGGCAAAGTGGCCAGCAACATTCTTGTTTTGTAGCATTGAACAGGGAATAAACCAATTGGCTATGGCATAAGAGGCTGACCCACCAGAATTTCAAGACCATCAACCACCTAGCCAAGCACAAGCTTGTTGAGGGATTGCCTGATGAGACTTTCCGAAAGGAAGGTGTGTGCAAAGCTTGCCAGCAAGCAAAGCAAACCAAGGCATCTTTCAGATCAAACCCGGAGAAGGCCACTTCAGAGAGGATCCTAGAGCTCTTGCACATGGATCTATTTGGCCCAGTTACTCCAACCACTGTAAGTAAAAAGGTTTATACACTTGTGGTTGTTGATAAATTTTTAAGGTATACATGGGTTCGTTTGTTGAGAACCAAAGACGAACTGAAGCTCATCCTACTGGAGTGAATTCTCAAAGAGCAGAATAGCAAAGTGGTTACAATCAAGAGGATTAGATCTGATAACGGGACAGAGTTTTGTAATGGGATTTTGATGGATTTTTGCGCCGAAGCTGGTATCGGGCATGAGAAGTCCACTGCTAGGACCCCCCAGCAGAACGGTCTAGTAGAGAGAAGGAACAGGACCTTGAAGGAAGCTGTGCGGTCTATGCTAGCTGATTCCGGTCTTACTGGAAAATATTGGGGCAAAGCAGTCATGACAACTTGCTATACACAGAATAGGAGTGCAATCAATTGCAGATTCAATAAGGCTCCTTATGAAGTGTACAATGGTCGTAAGCCTTCTATGACTCATCTTCGTGCTTTCGGTTCGACATGTTATATTCATAATAATGGGAAGTCGAAGCTTAACACTTTTTCGCCTAAGTCTGATGAAGGAGTGTTCCTAGGATATGGACACCCATCTTAAAGGTTATCGAGTGTTAAACAAGACGACTCAAGTTGTGGAAATAACATGCAATGTTATTTTTTATGAGTCTACCTTAGTGCGCAGATCTATAAGAGAGAAAAAGGATAGCAATCATGAGGCTAATGATGTCCATGGTCAATCAATCTTGAATTCATTTGAAAATATGAAGATTGACCCGACTAAGTCTATGAATGATTGCAATCCAATCCAGACGCACTCAACAGGTGACCAGACTGCTGACCAGGCCGGTGATGCTAATGATCATGCTGAGGCCACCACACCAATTTATCTTAATGATAATTTGGAGGTTATGGGATTGCTTGATGAAGAAGACGAAGATATCCCAGATCTAGCAGGAGACGCCGAAGGAGGTTTAGGCGTTGCTGAAGATGTTCCCAAAGAGGATGCTGAGCATTTGGATGCTGAATTTCCAGCTGCTGCGAATCTAGCTGCTGAGGATCCGGTTGTTGAGATTCCTGATGCTGTTGTTCCTAATGCTGAGTTACCCGTTGCTGAACCCCAGGTGGATGCTGAAGAAAATGTTGTAGCAGACAACAATCCAGAAGGCGATGCGAGTGCTGAAACCTCAGCACCCAGCAATCCAAAGCCAATATGGCGAAGAGATCATCCTTTAGATGCTGTGATCAATGAAGTCAATGATCCAGTCAGAACGAGACATGGCAATGCTATGCTAGTATGCTATATTTCCCATGAAGAACCATCCAAAGTTGAAGAAGCTTTATAGAATCCAGATTGGGTGAATGCTATGCAAGAGGAGCTTGCTGAATTCACGCGCAATCATGTTTGGGATTTGGTGGATAGACCCGAACATCAAAGCATCTTAGGGATGAAATCGGTCTTCAAGAACTAGAAAGATGAGTCAGGCCATGTTGTCCGAAATAAAGCTCGTCTAGTAGCAAAGGGCTATAGACAATGCGAAGGAATAGATTATGATGAGACGTTTGTTACGATTGCTCGATTGGAAGCAATAAGATTATTCCTAGCATATGCGGCGCATCATGAGTTCTCAGTGATGAAAATGGACGTGAAGAGTGCCTTTCTGAATGGTGAGCTCAAGGAAGAGGTGTACGTTTAGCAACCACTAGGCTTCGAGCAAGGAAACCAAGTTTATAGGCTAAGGAAAGCCTTATATAGCTTGAAGCAGGCACCGAGAGCGTGGTATTGAATGTTTTCAAAGTTCTTGCTAGACAATGGCTTCAAGAAAGGGAAAATCGATCAGACTCTCTTTCGCATCAAGGATGATGGAAGTATCCTACTTGTACAGATATATGTCGATGACATTATCTTCGGCTCGAAGAATCAAAGCTTATGTGATAAGTTTTTGGAGGTGATGCAAAGTAATTTCCAAATGAGTATGATGGGAAAGATGTCCTACTTTCTCGGATTGCAAGTCCATCAATCGAGTGATGGAATCTTCATTCACTAGAAGAAGTATACTCGCGATCTGATTCCTAAGTATTTCCCTAAGAAGACGAAAAGCTTAAGGATTCTAATAAGCACAAGTTGCTAGATAAGCATCGATGAAGGAGGAGAACCTGTGAATCCTACATTATATAAAGGTATCATCGGATTCTGGCTCTACTTAACCGCTAGCAGACCCGATATCTCTTATTCTATCAGTGTATGCGCGAGATATCAAGCAAATCCGAAGAAGTCACACTTGGATGTTGCTAAGAGGATTATTCGGTACCTCAAGTGTACCGAGGGTTTAAGAATTTGGTACCCAAGAAGTGATGGAATTTCACTTAGTGGATATTCGGATTCAGACTTCGGAGGAGGCAAGATTGATCGGAAGAGCACCAGCGGGACATGCCAATTTCTTGGACATAAGTTGATTAGTTGGTTTAGCAAGAAGCAGCACTCCGTAGCTATGTCTACTACCGAAGCTGGATGCGTAGCTGCAGCTAGTTGCTGTGCTCAAGTCTTGTGGATTCGGCAGCAATTGCAAGATTATGACATTCCTCCTGAATGTGTGCCGATCTAATGTGACAACAATAGCGCTATGTGCATAACGAAGAATCTCGTTCATCATTCAAGGACGAAGCACATTGATATCCGACATCACTACATTTGAGATCATCGAGAGAAGAAGGATATTGATGTCCAATACATATGCACTGAAGATCAGCTAGCAGATATCTTCACGAAGCCGCTCGCTGAGGCTAGATTTAAAGAGTTATGTCTAAAATTAGGCCTTATGTTGCTGAGCATAAGAATGCTGAGTCCAAGTTCTCAGTATTTCCTAATTATTATACTAGCAAGTGGTTCAGATGTTTGCTAGAAGTGAAATGCTGAGTCCAAGCTCTTAGCATATCGACATATTGCTATGATATATTATTTCAACTAGTGGGACAGATGGTTGCTAGCAAATTGAATGCTGAGTCCGAACTCTCAGCAGTTCCTATGTTTGCTGAAGATTTCCAAGGCTTGCAGATTACTGAGTCCTAGCTCTCAGCAGTCTCTGAAAGTCAAAATCGGCAAGGATTTGAATTTGAAATGATGTGTCCGACATGCTGCATTTAATGCGTGCAACTGGCTGTGTCAAACCAGAAGGCGACACATCAAAAGCACTCGAGTTCATAGGGGAGTGGGCTACAATACAAAAGGTCTCGCCGATCCTAAGCCATCGATCGTGCAACATTCAAACTTTTTGAAATCTGTGATATTCGAATCCCTAGCCCTTTTCTCTCAAAACTCCCAAATACTCTCTGCAATTATTCTCCCAACATAGAAAATCATTGGTTATGGCTGCTAATCTTGAATCTCCTGCACACTCACAACAATCCGACTCCCATACACACACTGATTCACCCGATTCCTCTACGGAATCCGAATTCCCCATTCAATCCCTAAATATCGATGTGACCCTGCATGAGCGGTGGGATCCGGAGTATATAGGGATAGTGAAGAAAGAAGATGTTGAAGATAACATTCCCTACGGTCAACTGGTTGCTTTAGCCAAAAAGAAGGAACAATTCGGCTTATCCAGAAACCAGAGGAGGGCGGCGCAAATCATGAAGGACCGCATCTTGTACACTCCTCTCGCAGCACTTAAATTCCCAGAATGGATCATGGAAGCCCTGACGAAGCCAGGGGCCGTTAGCTACTTGTTAGCAGAACCATTGTGGCTCCATCCACACATACTTTTCGAGTTTTATGCACGTGCTGTGGTTGATGAGGCAACCCAGAAGTCCTTCAAGACTTCGGTTTTTGGTATGATTTTGGAGGTAAATGCAGACATTCTGGCTGCCAAGTTTGAGCTACCCAACAAAGGTGAGTGCATTACTGCGTATAAGTTGAATGATCTTGACGAGATGGAGAAGAGGTGGAAAGCGTGGAAGAAACCAGAGTTGGTGAAGGATCAGATGGGAAAGCCGATCACCTTCAAGGTTGCTACTCCGATCAATAATTTCAAAGATGAATAAAAATTTCTTGCTGAGCTGGTGATTAAGATGTTCCAGTGTGATGCTGGTTCATACTCTGAATTGTCGGCGAAGAAGTATGCAGTGATGATGGAATTGGTGGATAAAGTAGAAGGTAATTGGGCAGAGTTCTTCTACAGGCGCTGGTTGGAGCACGCCAGGAAGAATCTGAGAATTAAGGAGGAAGGTGTATTCACATCCAATGTGAACTTTAGTTTGAAGATTAGTAAGTTTATTGAGATTTTTTTCCACAAGAAGAGGGTTGATAGAGGCGAGAAGCTCCTTCCGACAAACTTTATTCCGATGACAAAGAAGGCACCAACTCTTGTCAATCCCACCAGACTAATCATTCTAAAAGGGAAGTCGAATGTTGATAAGAAGATTCCCACATCTCCAGAAGAGCCCCACGCGAGCGAGTTAGCATTCCCGATTTTGGAGCAGGCAATTGCTATGACTCCAGAGGCGATAGCCGCTGCTCAGAAGGTTGCTGAGACAGAGCAGTGCTTTCAGCACCTGGAGGAGATTGAGAAGCTTGGAGATCTGCCCGTTGAGCAGATTGAGGAAATCATGGCGAAGAAGCAAGCAGAACAACAAGCAACAACTTTGGGTCAAATCGCGGTGGCGATTCCCAAAAGAAAAAGATCAGATGTTGCATCTCCAGAAAAGAAGAGGACGCGCAAAAGCTTGTCAAGTCTGCTGAGAAAGAGAAAGCTGAGAAGGAAGCAACAGAGAAGGAGGCTGCTAAGAAGAAAGCTGAGGACACTCCTCTCTCTGAAAAACCTATTGAAGAAAGATTGAAAGGCTTAAGGAAGATGAAAGCTCAGAAAAAGGAGCAGGAGATAAAGAAACACAAGAAGGAGATGGAGAGCCTCACCTTCGAGGCAAGGGATAGAAACTTTGAGCAGGCCAAGCAGGCTGCTGAAGAACGAGCATCTAAGAAGGCGGCTGCTGATCAGCAAGCAGCCAAGAAAGCTGCTGCATTGATCACAAGAGCAGCTGAAGACGCACGAAGGATAGCAGTTGATGCTGCTAAGAAACGGAAGGAGAAGGTGGTTCCTGTTGTTCCCACTCCAACCCCTGCAATAGCAGAGGAGATTGTAATTGAGCAGGAGGCCATGATAGATCAAGACTTCGAGAGGCTGCTGGAGACTGGAGCTTTTAATGCTCCAGACCGCCCTCAAGGAGGAGTCTCGTTAAAGGAGCCTGCTGTTGAGCAAGAGGATGATAGCAGTTATGAGGAGGTGGTGTTCAATTAAGCCTCAGGCTCTGGGTTGAATGCTGAGCCCCCTACTAGCACATATATACTATAGTTGAAGAGATAACTGCTGAGAAGCCCAGCATGGAAGTTCCTGCTGCTGATAGGCCTAGCATGGAGACGCCTACTGAGGCGAGGCCCAACACAGAGGACGATGCTGAAGAGAGACCGATCAGTGGAGGAGCATAGGGAACCAATGCTGAAGAAGGTCCTAGCACCGATATTCCCTCCTCAGCTAAAACTGAACAAAATGAAGGCGTCCTCACTTCATGTTTTTCATACTCTGACTCCAATGGCGAGTCAGATGATGTTTTTGATGTGAGATACCTACGGAAGATCCAGACAGGAGATAATGAACAGCTTTGAGTACCCTTCAAAGGACTTCCTGGAAAGTGATACAACTTGCGGAGAATATCTTAAAGATGTGCTCCGATATCTTTTGAAGAGCAGGTAAATTCTAATTTCTTCCCAATGTCCCATAATATTGAAGAATTTATCACTGCGGAGATAGAGAGAGATATCGCGGAGGTATTCTCTGGGGAGGTAGACGATGGTACCCCAGAAGGAGAAGTTCTCGAACGCGAGCTAAGGCGCTGGAAGATGTGTGACTACATAATGCGCGAGCTCTGCTTCGAAGAACGGATTTTACTGATAGCCAGGAAAGGACTTAACTTCTGGTGACAGGAGGAGAATTGGGCAAATGATTGGATGGATCAAGCTCCCTGCACTAAACAATACACTGATAAACAAGTCCTTGCCAGATTTCAGGCTATCAAAACTCACCGACGAATCTCACCCGCTCACACTTTGCCGAAATCGACGTTTGCTCCTGATGGGCATTCTGATGCTCACATTCAGCTCTCCAAACATCAAGCCAAAGCTGCTGGAGAGTATAGACGGCGCCAAGCAGAGTATGCAACACAAAAGCAAGAGAGGTTGCTAGCCCGAATGGCTGCTGCCAGAGAGCAGGAAAAGCGCGAAGCCAAGAACCTTGAGATAATCGTGCATCACAACAGAGAAGCTTACATGCATGCATATCTCTTGGATCTTGAACTCTTGGAAGTATGGAAGACAGAGGAAGCAGAATGGATTGCTGGGGAGGTTGAATATTTGAAGGCTACAGTCAATGAAGCAGAGGCTGCGGCCCTTTCTGCGGCACAAGCAAAGGCGACAAGAAAAGCCTATGAACTTGCTGAGGGTCTGGAAAAGGCATGGAAGTCTAAGGAGCCAGATGGCATAGATGCTGAAAATCTATACCTCGATGAGCATAGCGAGTTGTTTGAAGAAGCTATGGACATTGAGCCTATCTCTGAAGTCCATCCATCGACTAGCAGTGGAGAGCTTGTCATCACATCATCTGCTATGGATGTTCTTCCAGTATGTTCCGATGCTTTTCAAACTTTTGTTAATACTGTTGTGCAACATTCAATCCAGCATGCTCTCTCCACCTTTATTCCCCATGTTGTAAATGAGAGCGTGGCTCTCCAAATTACTGATATAAGGAAGGAAGTAGAGGAGATTAGGAGTGAAGTATCAGATTTGAGAGCTGATGTTGCTGAAGTAAAGCACGATGTTGCTGAAGTGAAGACTAACATGGACGTGCTGAAAGATGATATTGCTGAGTCCCAGCAACAGATGGCGCAAACTGTTACTTCTTTTTCCTCCACTTTTATGGTTGTGCTCAAAGAGGGGGAAGAAAGACGACTTGCTGAATTAGAGCAGAGGAAGAAGGAAGAAGAAGCACTTGTTGCGGTTGCTGAAGAGCGCAGACTTGCACTTGAGAATCTGAAGAAGCAAGAGATGGATCTGAAGATCAAGATGCTGGAGATGGAAAACGAGAAGGTTGCTAAATAGCTTGAAAGAGAAGTCAAGGAGAGGGAAGCTAGCAAGGCGTATCTCGAGAAGTTCATGCAGATGAAAATGAGCAAATTTGATGAATTGGTCAAAGGGAAGAAACCAGCTCCTGATTCTTAAATTTCTTAGCAAACCTTCTGTACATTTCTTTTTGATATTTTCTAGTTTCATTATACCTGTAATGATAACTCATATAAATGAAACTGGATCAGATTTAGACAATTTCTCATTGTCCACTTCTGATTTTTCGTGCGTGCCTTAGTTAATATACACTATCTGTGTATTCAACAAAAATGCATGTGGATGCTGAGTATCATTTGTCTTTGGATTGGTTGTGAATGCTTGCTGATTTAATTGGGTGCTAGAATTCCTAGCATATTCCTTGCAACATTTACTTGTGTTTTTAATTCAAAAATATTTCCCAGCACTTTTTGAGTGGGAATTTTTTTTAAAACCAATCCTGCTAGAACTAAGATGGATAAACTCTGAGTTAGATTGCTAGAATAAGATCTGATACTTAGAAAATTTTCTTTTAAACTCATACATTTTTCCTCATAGATTCAGCAAGTGATAGTAAGCTTTGATCGCACCAAAAAGCTGGAAATTGTTGGGAATTACTTGTAAAATTCCTCCCTTAGATCAAAATTGTAAAAGGTTTTGTTGAATCAAAGCCTTAGTAGTTTGGTCGATCATTGCTGGATTCAAGAATAGTCTAGCAACTCCTATGTAATGTCCTGTTTAGGAAAAATATCGAGTTGAAATAGATTAGAAAGTGCTTGAGAAGGTTGCTGAAGGATTCAGCAAATGGAACGAAGAAAATCAAATCAAGCAACTTCGGAATGCTAGAAGAGTTCTCAGCAGATGGTACTTGCTAGAGAAATCAGCAGACAAGATTGACTGCTAGGGATGTTAGCGGTCAAGTGCTAAGAAGAATGATTGCTAAGGCGTTAGCAATCGTATGCTAAGGAAGAGACTGCTAGTCAGAAGCAAAAGGTAGCAGAATGCTAAGGAAGATAGCATTCGCTAGCATACAAGCAAATTGCTAAGGAATAGCAATCAGCATTCAAGACCTAGATGCTGAAATGCGCATCTGCTGAAGGAGTCAGCAGATGGAAGAGCAGATTGCTAGAAGAAGCGTAGCAATCAAGAGGCTTAGCAGATTGTTCCAGCATTCTCCAAGAATGCTAAACAAAGAAGATATCTAGCAACGATCTCTAAATACTACCATTCTGACAAAGGTACAGTAAAAGGACGAAAGCCTTACCGAAGTAGGTCGGAAAGTACTGTACGACGCCGAAAAGGATGGATAAAGTCGAACTCCTTTTTGGACGAAGGACCGTTGTGTCTAATAGGTCTGGAGATTCAAAGTTTGAATCTCCAGATGAAAAAGTCGAAGTCCAAATAAGAGAGACTACCACTGCTCATTCTACACAACGAACACAATTGAAAAACAAGAGATTTCTTTGACAAAGTGAAAAAGGAAAAAGAGATTAGTCAGTTGAGAGCCCACATTTAAGAAGAATCTTAAAAGCTCTCAACAACAAGTGTCACTACATTGAATACCCAACACTACATTCAATAGATTCATTGACTTTGCTCAAGAATCCTCAATCATTGGGATACCTTCCAATCACAGGAAGCATCCAGCAGTCACATCTCTGAAAATAGATTGACTCCGACGGGCTTTTGCCGTAACCAGACAAAGTTTGGAGAGAACTATGAAATCTCCATTACAGTGTAGGACAAGTTTTACGAAGGTGCACCCTTGACTTGGCCGGAGCTGCGGACTATAAGATTGAAGCATCAAAGGATAGCTTTGTAGTGGCTAGGTCGAAGGTTCACTACCTGCTACAAGTGTTCGACGAATCCTTGTACTTCAATATCTTTTTAGTGAATTCTTAGCGATACGGCTAAGGAGTGGACGTAGATCCATTTCATCGAACCACTATAAATATTGTGTGTTCTTTACTGTGTTATTACTTATTGTTTGTGTGGTGATTTGAAACCTAGCAACGATAGTTGCTAGAGTATTTGTTTGAAGAAACTCTAACTTCTACCTCAAGCTAAGTCATTCTTAAGAACTTAAGTGCAAGATGTACTTTAAACTTCCGCTGCATTCTTTTGTGAGTTGTTTGCTATTCACCACGACGACTCTGATCTGGGACCAACACTAACTGCCAGCCGACTTGATATATCCTATGTCGTAGGTGTATGTGCAAGATTTCAGTCAAATCCTAAGAAGTCACACATGGAAGCAGCCAAAAGAGTTGTAAGATACCTCATGAGCACAGAGTCTCTAGGTATCTGGTATCCCAAAACTGATGGAATCATGCTGAATGGATTCTCAGATTAAGATTTTGGAGGCTGCAAGATTGATAGAAAGAGCACAAGTGGAACGTGTCAATTTTTAGGACATAAACTGATCAGCTGGTTTAGCACGAAACAACATTCCGTGGCTACATCGACTACAGAGGCAGAGTATGTAGCAGCAACCAGTTATTTTGCTCAAGTGCTTCGGATAAAGCAACAGCTTAGGAATTATTGAATTGATACCGGATGTGGTCCTATCTACTGTGATAGCAACAATGCAGTCTCAATCTCGAAGAATATAATTCTACATTCGAGGACAAAGCACATTGATATTCGTCATCATTTCATTCGAGACCATGTTGAGAAGGAGGATGTCTCGGTGGAATGCATCAGAATTGAAGACCAGCTTGCGGATATTTTCACTAAACTCCTACATGTGGCTCGTTTCAAAGAGCTATGCATCAAACTAGGTCTTTTGGAGTTTGATGGAATCTCAAGAGAAGGAGATGTTAATTGATTGTTTCAAACAGTCAAACTATATGTATTAAGAAACAGTGATTAAATCAATTACACTTTGTCATTGTTTGCTATTTGATGAAGACACAGAGGCAAGAAGAGCACATTCATTAAAGAAGATACATTGAGTCAAGTCATCCAAACATTGAGTCTACAGCTAAGAAGAATATAAAAGTTCATTACAACTGAAAGCAAGCAGAATAACAAAATACATCACATGACTCTGATAACTCAACAGCTCTCTCAAGGATGAAGACGACGTTGTGGAGGATAATAGTCAGAATCCCTCAATCCGGGCCAGCCTGTGAGAAGAGATGGGACCTCTTGCTCGAGAAGCCAACTCATTTGCATTCTATAAGGAATTTGAGTGTGAGGCACGTTCTCAAAGGCATGTCGCACATTGTCAAAAATGAAAGAGGCCCAATCAATCTCAGCTTCATCATCAAAGGCCATCATCGCCTTCCAGACAAGTGGAGAAAAATCATGGTTCTCCATCAGATTACCGACAATCATATGATTGATGATGTAAAAAATGATCTGATATTGAGTTTTCAACCACCTAGAAGAGGCAGTCGGATGGAAATTGACAGTTGAATTCCTCCACTGATGCCAAGAAGACCATTCAGGCGATGTAACTTCCTTAAGATAATCTATAATAGGAACACCACTCTGAGGGAGTTTGAAATTAGTTGAGAAGGACTCAACCGACCAGCAGAGCTACCGACCATTGATGTTAGTAATAATCTCACCATCTTCGGTATGTGGCAGTTATTAGCAATCACCTTCAGCGTATCTTCGAAGAATCTATATGGTGCCTTAGCTACAAATCGCTTAAGGCCTGTCTGTTTGAGATTTCTCATTATTGAGTTGTACATCACTGGGTATGCCAAGTATTGAGCCTATAGTGCATACTGGTTAAAGATCTTGTTTCTCACAGCTGAAATATCACTCGCAGAAGTCATGACTAGTGATTCTGAAGGAAATCTTGACTTGAATGATGTTATTGGAGATATGAAGAGAAGGATATTGTCTCTTAAAGATAAAGACTTTGTCGCTTAGGATGACCACTCAATGTTAAAATAAAGGAGGTATTTATGGAGAAGAAATTGCGTGTTGATTCGAAAAGATATTTATCAAATTAAATGAGAGATATGACGTTCCAGAAAAGGGCACAATGCTCCAGGTTTCAGATTTTGAATTTGAAAAGTCAACATCAATGCTTGACAGCTAACGTGAGCGAATCCAGATGTTACAAGTGTACAAAAGCTCAGAAGAATCCACCGTATGTTAGTGAATAACTAATTCGAGAAGTATGAATGTTCAGTGAAAGCAGATATGTACAAAGATTGGATGATACAGCAGATCAAGTCTGAACTATTCATTAATAACAAAATGAATACACAGTTCATACACTAAGGAGTTGAAGAAAATAAAACGATTACATCAATATTTTTATCCAGCAGCAAAAGTCAGATGGCAGATGAAAACTGGTGCAAAGCAGTTAGCGCAACCTAACAGGGTAAAAGTCGTTTGGTCCAAGACGAGAACCTGATGTACCATCTGCGATGAAAGGGATCCGCTTCTCCAGGAGCCAACTTAACTGCATACCGTATGGAATAGACTCCTCTAGCAAGTTTTGCATGGCCTTCTTCAGACGATCAAAGATGAACGCAGCCCAGTCGACCTCAGCCTCATCCTCAAAAGCCATCATTGCTCTCCAGATGGGTGTGAAGAAGTTAGCCTGCAGAAGAGGATTGCAAAGCACCAACTCGTTAATGATGTCAAAGAACACCAGATATCGAGGCTGAAGGAAACCACATGGTGCTGTTGGACTGAAATCGCTGTCATTACCCGGCCAGTCATACCAAGTAGACCACTCCGGAGCCGTTTCATTTATTCAGTATTGTAGAACTGGCACACCATGGTGAGGTAGCGGAAACTCTTGAGACAACGAGTCTGCTGACAAGAGGAGATCTACTCCATTGAGGCTGAAGGAGATCTCATCATCAGACACGGTAGAATTATAAGCACTTACCTTGAGTAGATCCTGATGAAAACAAACAGGGTGGACAGACAGGAAACGGTCAAGGCCATTAGACTCCAAGTTGTTAATAGTATTGTAGTACACATTTGGTACATTCCAATATTCAACATACAACCTTAGATGATTGAAGAATTTATTTTGAGTGATAGTGATTCTAGCCATCTCGTCTACAATGTCAAGTGGAGCTGCCATTTTCAAGATGTGTGTTGGAAATCATTGAAGAGAGAGGAGTTGCTGAAGCAATAACCTTCACATCGTCAAAGGGACATTTATAGAGGAAAAAATGCGTCGATCAAAGAACATTGCCACGTCCTCACCACTGAAGGAGATGACCTATCACGACAAAGGCAAAAAGAATGAAGTGGTGACTAATTACTCAACCACCGTTTTAAATCAAGTATTATTAAAGATAGCCCATAGGTCGGACAACTACGATCTCAGAGTAAATCAAAAGATCAAAATCGCAATCATTCTAATTACTAGACGTCATTCAAGTCCAAGAATGGTTTTCGAGAATTGACTGATTACTACGCGAAAGAAAATGTCAATGGTACCTTACTCAAGGATCAGTGGAAAGACAGTTTCCCACTGGTAATGGATAATTGTTGCTCAGTTTTTCATCCTATCTTATGCATATCTCTATGAAGACTAAGGAGAGAGAAAACTGGTTGAGTACAAAGACGCGCATCTTCGATTACCGTGAAGATCTCGGCGGCACATCACATTAAATGCGGAACAGCACAACGGCGTATTACCCAGAGCCACGTCAATGTTTCCACACACTGCTACATAATGTGCCATACGACTTGAATAGATGTTGACGTAAGCATAAATGTCAGTTGTTCAAGATAAAAAGGGTTTTGAATCTCAGCCTATGATTTTTTGCTAAAATCGATCACCAAAATCCCTTAAACCCAAAGTATCATCTTCTTGATTTCTACAATTACTGCCAGTCCATCAGTCAAGATATCTATAGGGATCAAACCAAGAGTTTCCGAAATTAATCATCCTTGATATGTAATTCATGCCGATGGAGAAGCACCAAATCATGGACGCCAGCGCTTCTGAGAATCCAGAACAGTTTGTCGTCACTAAGGAGAACTCTCAGGACGAACTATTTCAGTTAGTTGAAGACTCCAAGACCATCGATCGACAACTTCTAAAATCTCAGGTCGTGAAGGAGAAAATTTTGAATTGGAAGAACTTCCTATCAATCACCACCGACGAGATGATTGCTCAAGAGATTGCGGAAAAGCTTTTAAGTGAGAACTTAACAAAGTTCCTAACTGCATGTCCACGAAGATTCAATCCAAATCGAGTCGTTGAGTTCTATGAAAATGCCACATTCAACGACAAATATCGGTTCTTCCACACTATAGTTGATAAAAAGAAGATAATGGTCGATCTTACTCTTGTTGCTCAACATCTACATCTACCAAAGACCGGAGTCAATATCGCCAGCTATCTTCAGAACAATAAAGATGAATTGAAGGCTCATTGGCTAAAATGGAAAAATCTAGAAGCACCCAAAAAATTCAAATCTGCCACAAAGTAATCCGAACTGAACCCATCTACTAAGATATTCAGTGAGATCGCGCTGAGGATGATCTATTGTGGGATTGGATCCTTATTAGAGCTAAGTAGTCCCAAATATTCTCTAATGATGGCCCTTGATGACTGCCCTGGAGGAAAGTGGGCGACATACATCTTTGGTCGATTACTGGAGAACGCAAAGAAGAACAGAGATATTTCAACCAAAGGAAAGTTCTCTTCAAGCGTCGGGTTAGATCTGTAAGTTAGTTACCTTCTTGAAAGCATCCTAGGAATATAGGATGAAGGAGAAGATCTCATACCATCAGATTTTATTCCGCCAAAGATTCCATTTTATCGTGCAATTCAAAAGGAAGAAGCAAATGACAGTTTGGACGATATGGAGAAAGATAATGAGACATCTGAGGTTCTCAAAAACATTCCGACAATCCGAACTGGTGAAGAGCCCAAGAAATCAGGGAAGATAGGCACTTCCACTCAAAAACCTGAACAAAGACGAAACAGAAGAAAATGGATGCAAACAGAAATCAACTCTGAAGGCGCCTCACAACAAGATAACCAACCAGTTGCTGAACAACTTCGACGTCAGAAGAAAAGGAGGACAAACCGTGATAAACCAATCCAAATAGTTGCCAAGAAACTGCATTTTGATGCTACCCTTGTGGAGGCAGGCCAATCCTCCATACCATCGGACACAGCTCCGAACTCCGAATCAGAACATCCTGAAGAGAAAATATGCTCATCATCCTCAAGTTCTGAACAAACCACATATCACAGACGAGTATCGCTGGAAGAAGACCAAAACACTCACAAAGATCTCAATAAAGAAGCAAAAAATGAAATCGTATCCCTCTTGGTTTCAGGGGGAACTATTCATTTTGACTCTCAGTTGGACACGACAAGAACAACAACATCAACTTTGGAAATCATCAGAAGAAAGATAGATGAATACCACACAGCTCTTGAACAACTGGACACCCAGCGACAAGTACTTGACTTCAAGCAGCAAGAACTAGATGTTCAACAACGACAGCTGGACAACAGTGAACAAATGCTTAGGAGTCGTCTATCTCAACTTCAAATCCAAGAAGCAGAAGCAGCAGCAGAAGTCTAGAGAAAACTGGAAGAAGAAGCTGCTTAGATGAAACGTCAGCAAGAAGAAGCAGCAACAGAACTCCAACGACCGAAAGAAGCAGAAGATGTTGAGCTTAAGCGAAAAGAGGAAGAAACTACTGAGCTCCAGCGACTTAGGGAAGAAGCTGCAAGTGTTGAAGCACGTCAAAAGGCAGCAGAAGACGCTGCTGAACAGACTAAACATGAAGCAACAACAGCCACAACTAAACAGAAGGAGGAAGAGACATCAACGAGTCGAAACCCTCCTCAACTAGAGAATTCCACTGCTACCTCTCAGAGTCAAACCACTGAAGACTCTAGAGAATTAGCCACGGTTGAAGGAATTCTGTCTCCAAATCCTCTTTCAGTAATTGTGAATCCTCTACCCTATGAGGTTCTGAGATAAGAGATAGATCATCGAGTGGAAAAGCATATGGCCTTTGTCGTTGATATTGTCAAAAAGGGGGAAGAGAGAAGGGATGAGTCGTTGAAGTTGTAGTTGATCTTAATCGATCAAAAGCTAGAAGAGAAACAACGAAGGCTAGATTAGGAATACAGAAAGCATGAAGAAGAGCGCTGAAAGCGGGATGAGGATATTACAATGAAGCTGAATCTACTAATGGCTGCCAGAGAGGAAGATAGGAAACATTTCTAAGATGTAACCACAGTCCTCAAGGCGCAAGCTGGTTTGCTTCCCATATTTGCCGCAACTTCCTCGAGGCCAAAAGGCACATATTTCTCGAATCAAGAAAGGGAGAAGGACATGAATTTATTTTGCCATGTGTGCATTTTGAATGTCTTTTATTACTGCAGTTTTAAACCCTTTCATGTACTTGTTATTGATCATATCTATTGAAAAGTGAAAAACTGTTGGTTTGAAGACAACTGCTCATTGTCTCTTACCTTGATTCTTGTCTAGCTGAATTCACATTTTCCAGTTTGATCAGCAATCCTTCTGATCTTGTTGCTCTAATTTGATTGATCTTATTTGAGAAGTATTATCCCATTAAGGGGAAAGATCATTTAGAGTAGGTCGAGTGTAGAAGAGGCACAATTCTGAGTAATAGAAAGATAGAAAAATTTGTAAACTCAGATCAACTGCATCTTCTCTTCGACTTAGATAGGCTTAGTGATATGGTTTTGACAACATCAAAAAGGGGGAAATTGTTAGGTATTGATGTAGAAATCCTACCTTAATTTGATGTTTTGATGTGTCAAAGGTATATACCAAAGTCTAGGTCTTAGAGTTATTACATCATGTAATCCTTGTATAGTATGATCGAATTGTAATAGTCTAGGAAGAAGGAAGTCATCAAAACTGTGGAAAAGTTTTGAAGGAGACATCATTCAGACGGGATAACTGTCGAATCTAGAAGACGAAGACGAGCAGAGCAAAGTCACAGAAATTGTGGACACAGTCTTCACACAGAAACTACTGAGAGGCGCTCACAGTTTCAGACCGAGACTGTTTTGCATCAAAGAATGCGTGCATGACAAGATGTCGAACAAGTCGCATGAGAACTTCAAAGAAGTTAATGATAAAAGATAGACAGATACTCAGCTGCGACTAGCGTACAACGTTGTTCGACATCTGACACAATAAGTACAAACTGCTCAGAAAAGCAGAACGTTGTAGCAGAAAAAGCGAAAGACAAGCAACTTTTCAGAAGAGCATGGATTTTGATTGGACATTTTTTCCAATGTCTCTACTAGCTATTTTCTGGTGTCTCACCTATAAATAGCAGGTATAACAGAGACATAAAAACCTTTGCCTCTCTGCTCATCTGAATACCTTCGCAGATTTGAATCTCCGACATATTTATTGTCTCTCGACTGAAACATAAGCTCAAGCATTAAACACTATCAAGCGAGAAGACATTAGTACCGTGGTTCATTTATTGAACACGAAGCATTCATTGCTAACAGAATCTTTGGAGATTCACCGTGTGACTCTGAGTACACGAGGATTAAGTGTGCTAACTTAATCTACTATTTTGGTGTTCTTACTTTCAGAGTAAGAACATAACAACCTGATCTTGGAAAGGAAGAACAGGATATCATGGGCAACTGCCGACCAGTGAATGTTCTCGAGAAGACATTAGTACCGTGGTTCATTTATTGAACACGAAGCATTCATTTCTAACAAAATCTTTGGAGATCCACCGTGTGACTCTGTGTACACGAGGATTAAGTCAGCTGACTTAATCTACTATTTTGGTGTTCTTACTTTCAAAGTAAGAACATAGCAGCCTGATCTTGCAAAGGAATAACAAGTTATCACGGGCAAATGCCGACCAGTGAACATTCTTGGAAGAACACAATCATCCAACCTACCGAAGAAGGAAAACGGAGGTTTGTCCTCAATCCAACTTCGAGCCGGTCCACAGAGAAGACGCAGAGCCTTAGACGGACTGAAGAAGGAGTGAAGTACAACTGCCGGGGAGAGTGATCCATTGTGCTGTGGATAGAGGTCTCTGCAGCAACTGGCTATAGATCGTGAGGATTGTATCTTCACAACTTAGTGAATTACCGGATCTGATATCCGAAGAGTGGACTTAAGACTTGAGGCTCCAAACCACTATAAATATCCTGTGTCGTTTACAGTTTTATTTACCTTACGCACTTTACAGTTTTCAACTATCTCTTGAAACCTTCAACACTTAGCGTGTAAGTGTTGTAGCGTATAAACTGTTGACTGCTCATAACTGTAAAACTATTAAACTAATCTGCTGGCTAACATAAACTGTGAAGCAAAAACTGTGTTAATTAGAAACTGAACATCTTATATTTAGAGTGTAGTTAACTGTTTAAATACTTCTACTGCACATTACACGTACTCTGATCTGGGACCAACAATATAATATACACATATCCTACTTTTTCCATTCTTCTTCTTAACTACAACAACATTCGCTAACCACTCGAGATATTTCATCTCTCTGATTAATACAACTGTTAATCGATTTCGCACCTCCTCTGCAATTGTAGTACTTTTCTCTATGGCAAAACGTGTCCTCCTTTAATGCACCAGTTTAAAAGTGGGATTTACCTTAAATTGATGCGAGATGATTGCTGGGTCTGTTCCTAGCATATCCGAATGAGTAAATGCAAAACAATTTCATATTTCCTTTAGAAAAGACACCAGCCTGTTACGAGTATCCGACTGCAAGTTTTTTCTGATAATAGTAAACTTCGACTCATCCTTTTCATCAAGAACTACCTTCCCAGTTACTTGGTCCTCGATCGCCCCGATGGTTCGCAGGGTGATCGTATTAATATCTTTTGTAGTATGTTGCTGATCACTGTAAAATCAACAGATTATATAGCAACAGTGGCAAATAAGTTTATAAGAACCCTAAGGTTATCGAATCCAAGGGAATTGTATAACGAAATTATCCTGTACTAATTATGATCCTAAGATTCATTGTTTGAGTGAGCAGAAAATCAGGGTTTTGATTTGGAAAATAAAGATGACAATACTTGAATATAAAAGAGGTTTTGAAATCAAATTTAAAGGAACACAGATTCTAGGGAAGAATTAGAATTCTTATTGTGGATAACAAGTAGAACCAATTAATTTTAACAGCTGGAATAGTGCAATAATGCTATATTTCCTTGTTTGGCAAATATAACCTAGATTACTAATTAGCGACTATCTCCGCTCGGTCTCAAGTACACAAAATTAGTCAATCTGATGAGAGAATCAGTTCAATTCCTACAGTCTAGTACATCTTATTGGATAGTGTAGATTGTATCATGCATTCCTAATCCCACTATCAATATTCACCTCTCGGTCCTTCTATCAATAGCTAGACATCTAAATTAAACCTCTCCTCTCGGTCCTTGAATTAAATTAGAATTATAAAATAAACACAGGAATCATGAACCTAATTAATTAATCCTAACATGCATCCATAATAATATCAAACCCTAGAACCCGCTAGGGTTTCTAGCTACTCATCGCAGATAGAAATCCAAACGAAAACATATTAAATTGCATAAAAGTAAAGAACTTACAAGAGAAATAAAAGGGTTTCGCAAAACTCTAAAAACTGAAAAATATGATGATGCTTCCTGAAAAAGTCGAATTTACTAGGCATTTATTGGGGTGGATGTGTATCCTATCAAATCTAGGGCTAAAGATATGAATAAATCCAATTTTCATAAAATTCCCGCGCCAGCAGTCTTGCGTCGATCCATGTGGATTGGCGTCGATCGACGTGGCTCTTCATTCGGTGTCGATCGATATGGATTCATGTCGATCGATGTGGTCTCTCGCCCCTTTTGCGCGGTCTCACGGTTTTGGCCATAAGTTCCTCTCTCGAACTCCGATTAACCCGATTCCAGTTGCGTTGGAGAGCTAACTCAAAGCTTCATCCATTGCCATGTGCCAATAGCCCGAATTCCTCGTGTGAAAGAACTCTTCACTGCTACTCTTACACGTCACTGCTTTCGGAATGGTTTTCTTGTGAATGTAGGCCTAAAACCTGCAAAAACACCAAGACGCGCCTAATACCACCCAATATAGACTCATGCATAGAATATATATATAAAATCAATAAAATTACATAAAATAGTAGAAAATAATATAGATAAGCGAGTAATATAATGAGCTTATCAAACCCCCCAAACTTGAATGTTTGATTGTCCTCAATCAATAGGCAAGAAAGAAATCGAAAGATCATGCGATTAAAGTGCAATGCCTCACAAGATTCATCACAGTCAAGGGTCAAAAATCCACTACACACAAACAATTTGAAAGAGACAGAAAATTCATCAACAGTGGAAGAATTCACGGGAAGTGTAGCGCTCTACTCTTAAGTGTTTAAGGTATAGATGAAGCACTCAACAACATGTATGAAGAAATTTCTACCACATGCTTGCAAATTTTCTAATATCTCCACTGCTAGAATGTGCACACAAGTCTAGAATCAAAAAGGACTTTCATTAGGTTGTAAAGTAGGCTTTTTGTGAAGGGTAGGGAAATTTGGCCAAGTGACTAAAATCAATCAAGTTGTACTTCCTCAATCAATCCAAACCACCTTATATTCATCATCCAACCTTCTCCTAATATTTTCAACAAACTCATTTTTTTTTCTAGCTCATTTTGAATCTCTTATGCTCTTTTTGATAATTTTGTATTCTTTTCTTAGCTCATTCTGAATCTCTTATGCTCCTAATAAGTTTGAAAATCAGAAAAAAGAGGGAACCATACCTGATAGTTGATCTCAGACATCAACTTTTTATCCCCCGGTGTCTTCGAACATCGTGCGACGTGGAATAATTGCTACTGGCACTTCGCGTTGATCGACGCAGGATGGCATCGATCGACATGAAACCTTCTTGTGACCCTCTCCTCGGATCAAGTGTATCCCGTTGGTCGGCTGCTCGGCATCAATCGACGCCAGGCAGCATCGATCGACGTCGAGCCGTACTCCAAATTTTTATTTTTATTATTATTTTTATTTTTATTTTTTTTAATTAAACTGCAAAATAACTGTTAACGCAAAAATAATAGAAATCCTAAATAAATAAAAAAACAAACAAAAATTAAAAAAAAAAGGAAACATGAAAAAGGTTGAGTTACCTCCCAACAAGTGCTTGATTTAACTTGACAGCTCGACGATACCTCAAATCACTGCCAAGGAGGTCGGGTCAAGACTCGCCGACCTTTGGCATCCACCATGTAAACCTTCCGGTCTTTGACAAAGGTGGTGATCGCAGAAAAAGGCGGCGTAGTTGACACTTTCACCCCTTCGTTCCCTCTCTCCCACTCAATGGCAGCTGCTTCTTCCTCTTCAGACTCATCTCCTTCTTTACTAGTGGAGATTCTATTGCACTCCGCTTTCTTCTTGCTCTTGTCGATCACAAAGGTGATCTTCTCGTCGTTTGCTCGAAGTGTGATCTCGCTGCCTCGACAGTCAATGAGAGCGACGCTAGTGTCGAGAAACTCATGCCCCAAGATCATGGGCATGTTCTCGTCCTCCTTCATCTCGTGCACCACTAAATCTGCAGGAAAAATGAAATGGCCCACGCGAATGAGCACATCCTCCAGTATACATTTCGAGAGGGACACAGACCGGTCCGCCATCTGCAGGGTGATCGTCGTGGGCCTCATCTCTCCGATGTTGAGATGCTTGTAGATGTAGTACAACATCAGGTTGATACTGGCCCCAGTATCACATAGTACTCTCTCTAACGTGTGTCCCCCAATCTCAACCGGAATAGAGAAGCATCCAGGATCGCTTCTCTTGATGGGCACCTGCTTTTGAAGTAGCAGGCGACACTACTCGTGGATCTTCACCGTCTCGTTCTCCACAAATTGTTTCTTTCCACTCATTAATTTCCGGAGGTACTTCATGTACCCCAGAATCTCCTTCAGTGCTTCGATCAGCGGAACGTTGATGCTGACCTTCTTCAGATACTCCACAAATCTGGAGAACTTCTCGTCCACTTTCTGCTTCGTGAACCGCTGTGGGAATTGTATAGGAGGGGGTTGATCTTCAGACTGCTTCAGCTTTGCGCCTGGACCGGATTTCTGCGTCGACCGACGCAAGGTGGCATCAATCGACGTGGCTCTATCTTCTGCGTCAATTGACGCGGCAGGTCCGTCGATCGACGTAGATTCATCCCCTGCTTAATTTTTCTCATTTTCGCCTCCAAAATCGTTCACAGCCATCTCGGGACCCTTGTAGTTCGTCCCAGACCTCAGAGTAATAGCATTCACTGCTTTTCCTTTGCAGGGTTCACCTCTGTCGTACCTAGCAACTGTCCCGGCTTATGCTGATTGATGAGAGTAGTTGTGATTTGGCTCAGTTGGGTGTCCAACATCTGAAGATGTTTCGTGATCAGCTGCATGTGGTTGGCCTTCCCCTTTACTTCGGTTTCTACTTTCCCAAACCAGTTATCCGAGCTCTTATTGAATTTCTCGAGCGTCTCCTCCAGCATGGATTTCTTCCTTTCCACGATCTTTCCTCCAATACCTATATCAAAACCAGGCGGAGGGTGTTCTGCAGCAGAAGGGTTAGAATAAGAAAAACCAGGGTGAGATCGCCCATGGTTGTAATGATACCCTTGATTGCCTCAGTAGTTATTGTAATAACCACCGCCAATGTAGTACACATCCATCCCGACAGTTCCAGACGAACTGCTTGCACCTCGGTTGATGTAGTCGGCCTCCACCGGAACAATAGCCATGCTTGGCTCTGCGACAGCTGCAGCTTGTGTTGTGCCCAATTTTTCAATCTCCTCCCGGAGCTTTTTCACCTCAGTAACCACATCAATTTCTGGCTTGGCTTCCACAGCTTTGACCGGAATCTGTCTCTCAGTTGGCCATTGGTGGCTATTCAGCGCCATGTCTGCCAGCAACCTCAAGCTCTCTGCACCACTCTTCTTCATTAGTATCCCACCAGCAGATGCATCAACCTGCTCCTTCATGTGAGAATTCAAACCCTCATAGAAATGGCACACTTGCATCTACAGATCGACGCCATGTCGAGGACAGAGTCGTAGAAGCTCTTTGTATCTCTTCCAGGCCTCGTAGAGTGACTCATCATACATCTGCTTGAAAGTAGTAATGGTCGCTTTCCTCTTCAGCAGCAGGTTCGGTGGGAAGTAGTTGGTAAGGAACTCTGCTCGAAGCTCCTCCCATGTCCCGATTCGACTCTTATCCAGTCCAGCAAACCAAGATCATGCCTCGTCTCTGGGTGAGAACGAGAATAGTCTCATCCTGATTACATCTTGGGTTACTCCATTCTGCTTCACAGTGTTACACACCTCAAAGAATTGGTTGAGGTGGGTATATGGATCTTCTACAGCTCTCCCCGCAAATTGATTTTGCTGCACCATCTGGATAAGGCCCCCGTGCGCAGCTCAAAGTTGTTGGCATCGATGCCAACTCTGAATCCGGCCTCCTCTTGTTGTGGAAGAAATCGATCCAAGATGGACCTTTGCGGAACGACAATCTGCCTGTTGTTCAACTCTACCAGTCTTGCAGCTTGCTCTGCCTGAGTAGCCTGGGCTGCTTGTAGTTGTGCTCTCAGCTGTTGTACTTCATTCACAAATTGCCTCTGCTCCTCGGGAGTCATATTTTGAAGAGGTGCTTCACGATTCTCAGCCGTCTCTCGCTGTTTTTCTTTTCCTTTCTTTTTTATTTTCCTCCAGGTTGCTTCAATTTCCGGGACAAAGGCCTCGAGTGTTTTTCCTTTGGCTCGCGTGTTCATGCACCTGCACAGAAAATATGTAGATATCAGTTCGGCATTGATCGACGTGGATGTCACGTCGATCGATGCAAGAGAGTAGTCGGCATCGATCGATGTTAGGGGTACGTCGATCGAAGCAGCAAAATGATCGATGTCGATCGATGCAAGGTGGCGTCGATCGACGCGAGACGCAGACTCAAAAACTCACACACGCACACGTACAAAAAAATAAAACTCAATCCAGCAAATTTTAAGACGAACTAGTAACAAGATAAAATCTAACAATTCCCCAACAACGGCGCGAATTTGATCACTGTAAAATCTACAGATTAACTATAGCAAAAGTGGCAAATAAATTTATAAGAACCCTAAGGTTATCGAATCCAGGGGAATTGTATAACGAAACTATCCTATGTACAAATTATGATCCTAAGATTCATTGTTTGAGTGAACAGAAAATCAGGGTTTTGATTTGGAAAATAAAGATGACAATACTTGAAAATTAAAGAGGTTTTGAAATCAAATTTAAAGGAACACATATTCTAGGGAAGAATTAGAATTCTTATTATGGATAACATGTAGAACCAATTAATTTTAACAGGTGGAATACTGCAATAATGATATATTTCCTTGTTTGGCAAATAAAACCTAGATTACTAATTAGTGACTATCTCCGCTCGGTCTAAAGTACACCAAATTAGTCAATCTGATGAGCGAATCAGTTCAATTCCTACAGTCTAGTACATCTTATTGGATAGTGTAGATTGTATCATGCATTCCTTATTCCACTATCAATATTCACCTCTCGGTCCTTCTATCAATAGCTAGACATCTAAATTAATCATCACCTCTCGGTTCTTGAATTAAATTAGAATTATAAAATAAACACAGGAATCATGAACCTAATTAATTAGTCCTAACATGCATCCATAATAATATCAAATCCTAGAATCCGCTAGGGTTTCTTGACACTCATCGCATATAGAAATCAAAAAGAAAAAATATTAAATTGCATAAAAGTAAAGAACTTACAAGAAAAATAAAAGGGTTTCGTGTTTCCCAACTCTCAAAACTCTAAAAACTAGAAAATATGATGATGCATCCTGATAAAGTCGAATTTACTAGGTATTTATAGGGGTGGATGTGTATCCTATCAAATCTAGGGCTAAAGATAAGAATAAATCTGATTTTCATCAAATTCCCGCGCCAGCAGACTCGCATCGATCGATGTGGATTAGCGTCGATCTACGTGGCTCTTCCTTCGGCTTCAATTGATGTGGATTCACGTCGATCGATGTGGTCTCTCGCCCCTTCTGCGCGGTCTCACGGTTTTGGCCATAACTTCCTCTACCGAACTCCGATTGACCCGATTCTAGTTGCGTTGGAGAGCTAAATCAAAGCTTCATCCATTGCCATGCGACAATAGCCCGAATTCCTCGCGTGAAAAACTCTTCTCTGCTACTCTTACACATCACTGCTTTCAGAACGGTTTTCTCGTGAATGTAGGCCTAAAACCTGCAAAAACACCAAGACGCGCCTAATACCACCCAATATAGACTCATGCATAGAATATATATAAACTCAATAAAATTACATAAAATAGTAGAAAATAATAGATAAGCGAGTAAAATAGTGAGCTTATCAGTTGCTTCCCTTTTATCGATCAAACTCTCCATGGGGTTGCAAATTTAAGAACCTGGTGAAAAGAGGATGGCACCGCTTGCAACTCGTGAATCCAGGGTCTTCCCATTATTGCATTATACATGATTCTGCATCGACAACTTGGAATCAAACTGATAGATTTATCCCTTCCGAGTAAACTGACAAATATTATTCCCCAATTGGTGTTAGTTGCTCTCCACTGAATCCCACTAGCTAACTTGTGCTCGGATTCAAATTCTTATTTGATATCCCCATCCCTCTGAAATTCTTCAGGAATATTAAATCTGATAACGCCCCACTATCCACCAATATTCGTTTAACTCGACAATTTCCTATTAATAGCTCAGTTTAGAGATGCTGCCAAATACAACTCAAATAATGGAAGCAAAAACATATCTTGACAAATTTCAAATATAACTCTTAAAAAATTGGCAGGCAGCATTAAGATATTGATTTTGTGTTCGGCAACTCTCTTTCGGGAGTGATACCAGATTTATAGCTTAGGAATTAGTATTTAGTAGATGATATTTAAGCAAGTAAAAATTTTAAACTAAAACAAGAAAGTTAAAAACAATACCTACTTCTTAAATGCTAAACGCAATGTCCGTACTTGAATTCCCGAGCAGACCCTCACATCAAATCCAATCCAAATGGTATGCTGCCTTGCTGTTCATAGTGGCTCTGCTTCTGCTTCACCTCAATCTCAAAAATGGCTGCTCCGGCCTCGGCCTACTGCTGCAACTTTAGGCCGCACCAACATGCATTCTGCAGATTCTGCTCTGCAACAGAATTAACAGCATTAAGGTCACACATCATACAAGAAACCCACATCCCATGTCTGAATTAGAGAGAAGTCTTGCATTGGGATCTTTTATTAAGCAGAAAATGTTGGATTATGAGTTTACTCATTCAGTGAGATCTTCTTTTCCGACTCAGAAACTTTTTTTTCTTCTTCTTCTAAGCTTTCGATTAATTTTTTGATAATATTTAATCAGGTAATTATTATTAATTAATCCCACATTGGGTTTTAAATTTGTTTAAATACCATGACCAATTTATTTATGTTTTTGTGAAGGTTATTATGCGGATGATATAAAATCCAGCGAAATTTTGGAACATAATTTATGAGAATTTATTGACTTAGTGAATAAGTAATGAGAATTAAGTTGTATTTCACACAAAGTAAATGACTAGAAAATCGAAATACAAGAGAGAACAACACAGATTTTCAAATCCATCAAAAACATCAATTCTTAAGAAACATGTGTAAAAGTCAAATGTATTCTTTGATATTGACACGATCTTCTTATATAGTGAGTAAAATCTTAGGTCTGCTATTGATTCATTCTTCACAATGATGCACTGTTATGGAAATATACGGGAATACTTGGAAAATGAAAAAAGAAATTAGCAAATTATACATTCACAGTCTGATTCCAAACATTTCACATATGTTGCATAATGCATAACTATCAAGAGTATTTCCTCTGAAAACTTACAAGAGTAGATTGAAGACTGAGTTTTAATCATGAGACTGGTATGAGCGGCACCTCAATTAAGACTCTTGATGCAGCTGCCGCAGGAAGATCTGACTGGAGTCACTGAGATCAACATATCTGCAGTGAGATGAATTCATTCAAAGTTAGTAGAAGTAAAAAAAATGCACAAATAGAGAGGATATCCAGTAAGAGCATGTAAGCGAGGTGACAGTTGGTGAGGGCAGAATGGCGAGGCACGGTGAGAGCAGAACGGAGTGAGGAAGGGTGTGTCGTATTTGGCGAGGGGACAGTTGGCGAGGCACAGTGAAGGTAGAATGGCGAGAGGTAGGGTGCGTGCTATTTGACGAGGTGATAGTCGGCGAGGCACGACGAGGGGGCAGCCTGCGAGAGGCAGGGAGCGTGCTATTTGGCGAGGGGATAATCAGCGATTCACAATGAGGCATTGCGAAGGGATAGTTGACGAGGCACAATGATGGGGCAATTGGCAAGAGGCAGAGAGCGTGCTATTTAGTGAGGGGATGGTCGGCGATTTACAGCGAGGCATGGCAAGTGAACAATCGGCGAGGCGTGGGAAAAAAGGCACACGAGGAAGGGAGGGGGCATAACTAAACTAGGGCAGACGATGAATTTTGTTTTGGCAATAAAGAGACGACGCAGGACAACGGGTAGTGCTTCAGTATTTTGGAACAAAATTGACAACGTTGGAAGTGTTGTAGTCTATTAGAGGTGTTATTCAAATTGACGATGCGTTCTACCGCGTTGTGTATTGATAAGCTCATTTTTCTACTCTCTTATCGCATTTTTTCTCTTTTATTTTATGCATTTTAGTTTATTTTCTTGAATAAATTGAGCATGAGTATATATTAGAGGGTGTTATGCTTGTCATGGTAAGATTTCGCAGGTTTTAGGCCAAATCCAATGGAAACCCGTACCGAAAGTAGCAGATGTTCAAAGAAATAGTCACGACTTCTTCCACAGATGGAATATGAGCTAATGTAGCAGGTCATTTGAAATATCTTTGAATTATCTTTCCAATGCAACTGGAATCGGGTCAATCGGAGTTCGGACGCGAAAGTTATGGCCAAAACCGTGAGACTGCGCAGAAGGGTCGGAAGTGGCGAAAATGGTCTCTGTTTCGACCGAAATGAAAGTGATCTCGGCCGGGGCAAAGTTTTTTGGCGAATTTCTGGGATTTCTCCACATAATTTGGGCGAGAATTGCTTGGGATTCAAGTTACACATCAATTTGGAAGCAATGAAGACCCCAAAAGGGAAGTTTCTACCAAGAAAATCATTCCTTTTGATGCCATCAATTCAAGAAGGAAATTCCTACCATCCAAGGCCTCAACCCTACTACTATATAAACTCTTGAATAGCTCAAAATTAGGGTGGTCAGTTTTCAGTGGTTCTTTTGGTTCTTGTTTTGTTCCACCTTCTACACATTGTTCTACATTTAATTTTCTGTTTTCACTTTAAGTTTTAGAGATTTCCTCTTTAGTTTTTGTTGAACCTTTATTGTTTTCAATGCAATCTTTACTTTTTCCCGCAATGTTTACTTTCAATAAGTTAGGCTAGAACCCTAACAGGTTCTAGGGTTTCTCCATCTGTGATGCATGTTTTGATTCAATAATTCAAACCCTTTTTAATTGGTTTAAATCCAATGTTTTGTTTTAAATCTATTCTCATTGAAGGATCGAGAGATGAAGATTGAGGTAGGTTACATTTATTAATCGAAGGACCGAGAGGTGAAGGTTAGTAATAGGAAGTTAGGATTTAATACTTTTGACTTTCTGTCCGACCAAGAAGAATTCAATTGTAGGAAAAACTCGATTTTTATTGAAATT
>JAPKLW010000133.1:189236-202918 GCA_026898455.1 Plectranthus barbatus | reverse complement strand
TGGGTTTGAATATTTGTTTCTTGCATGTTGATCAGATTGGTAGATTTCCCTAGAATCTGTGCTTTTTAATATTTGTTTTTATCCCTTTAAATTACTTGTTTTGAAAACCAAAAATCCCTTCAAAGTTTGATTTACCCAAATAAAGGTTTTGAAAATCATATTCAATATATGATTCTCCCTCGTTGCACTATCCCTGTGGGTTCGACAACCTTCGGGTTATTATAAATTTATTTGCCCTTTGATATAATTTGTATGCAGATTTAGCATCGATCATGTATTACTGAGCTGCGAAACAAATAGACTGCACAACCCATCGCATCGTCTATATCATTTTTTCCAAAAAAATACACGATGTGGGATTTCGGGTAGTGTATATTAATACAGGCTACGCGTATGTTACGCGTTGTCTATAACAATATATATTACACGATTAACCGCATAGTCTATAAGTGCTTGTTTTTTTTACTACGCAGATACACTTTCACATCATCTTTTACAATATAGACAACACGAATGAGAATTCGCATTATCTATATTGTGTAGTCTATTACCTTTTTTTGTGGTCGTGGGAGTACGAGGTAGCAGTAGAGCTGGAGCTGAAGACTTCTCTTTTGTAATAGTTAGATTCTTAAGTATGTATCTTCACATACATACTTGATTGATAATTGTTGGTCCCCGATAAGAGTATCTATATTTGCAGCGGAATGTTTAAGGGTTCTTGCACTTATATTGCTGAGGTCTTGACTCAACAAGTCTTAATAAAATACGTGTATAAACTCGAGAGGTGTTAAGGTTTATTATAGATTATACACCTGTTGGTTCCCGATCAGAGTGTTTGTATGTGCAGCGGAAGTTTTACTAATGTCGTGCACTTATCTTGCTAAGGTCACGACTTAGCAAGTGTTTATCAAATGCGTTTATGCTCGACTTTTCGTTAGATTTATTGCAGATTATACTTCAACACTTGATGTGTTAAGTTTCAAAGTTCACAATATGCAACGTAAAAAAAATGAACGCAGTAAATGAACACGGGGTTTATAGTGTTTCGAACAAATGTACTACATCCACTCTTCAGTCCTCCTGACTGAAAATTTACTATAGATTAACTCAAGGTCAGGCTTGATTTCTAACATTGAGCAGCTCCTCCGTTTGGTTAGCGCGCACCTTCAAGCACCTCGGTGTTCAATCTGCAACTTGACACTACTTAGAGTGAGGACAAACCTCCCTTCTCCTCTGACGTCGACCTTAGGAGTTTTATAGTTCTTCCCAGAACCTTTTCGTGTTTTTGCACTAGCCCGTGATAATCATGCTTGCAGAGCAAGGTGACAGCTAGATTCTTTCTAGGATAGAAAGAATCCATAATGATAACCTAAGGAGAAACTTCAAAGGTCTTGAGCTTCGAGTATGAAAGCTTGTGCAAAGCTTCAATCAAGTACAAGCTCCTATGCGAGTTTGCGTATGTATTAGAGTGTTAAGATCTCTTTTCTTTTCTTGTTTTGGAATTTTTGCGAACCTGTGAACCTCTCTTTGATAACACCTATTTATAGGTGAAGATTCAAACAACTGTTTGAATCTTATCCATTAGACCGTTAGACTTAGAGGGTTTGCTCGCCAATCTCCATTTTTCCTTTTCCGCGAAATGCAAAGACTCTTCAGGTCTCCCTTCTCTTTAATTGGCGATTTCAATACTTTGACCGTCTTTGTCAGAACAGATCTTTCAGTTTGAATTTGGAAACCTTCTTTGTGTCTGTTGATTATCCTTCACTCTAATTCGTCCGGTTTTCTTGTGTTTCGGATCCTTCTGATTCACGAATTCAAATAATGTGTTGATTATTGTTGTGTGTCTGCTAGCATTTGTTGAATGTTGTTGTGTATCTACTGGCAGTTGGGGGTCTGCTGATATCTCAGCAGTCTTGCTGAAATTTCAGCAATCCATTTGCTTTAATCCTTTAGCACTCTTGTAGGCGTGCTAGCCTTTTACTAGCGTCTTCAGCAATCTTCGATTATGCTGATTCTTTCAGCATTCTTCTATCTTCACATGTGCTGACTCTTTCAGCATTCTTCTATCTTCAAATGTGAAGATTCTTTCAGGATTCTTCGATCTTCTATTATAGTTCTATTACAACTCGAGTAATCTTATACAGGACTTTTACAATTCGACTCGGCACTAAGTTGTTAGAATCTAGATTGACTTAAGCTTTAATGCTCCAAAACTAATAAACATACACTTAAGATCAAGGGGTTATAATATTTCTAACAATATTCCTAACAATTTCCCCCTTTTTTTTGCGATCAAAGCCTCAAATCTGAGCTTTAATACTAACTGATCATGGGAAAGTTGATTACTGATATTACAAAGTATTCCTATCAAATCTATTCTCAGCATATCAACTCCCATTGACTCTGTATGATTCCTAAATGTTCTCTGTCCAAATAACAATGGTATTGCTCGATTAAAAATTTTGCTTCAGGTAAATGGCCTTCAAATTATCAATCAGATAAGCACATAGCACATTCACACACAAATATAGAGCAACACACAGGAACATATCACACACATAAGAATCCAAGCAGTTTTGTTGATTACACTGGTTGTGTAAATTCAACTATGGCAGCTAATTCAGTGTTGGACAATGAGGTGTTGTCTTCAACCTGGGTTGGATTCTGTTGGGAATTATTTTGTAATTCCCCCTTTAGGATCAAATTCGTAATAGGTTTTGTTGAATCAAAGCCTTAGCGTTTGGTCGATCATTGTTGAACTCTAGAATAGTCTAGCATATCTTGAAATGTCCTGTATAGGCCAAGTATTGAGTTGTAATAGACAAGTTTGCTAGAAGTTCTCCAAGCAGACACCGAAGAATGCTATATGCTAGAAGACATGTGATAGCAGAATGCTAAGGAGTTAGCATTTTCTAACATCCAGCATATTATTGCAAAAGTCGCTAGCAATCAAGTGCTAAAGAGAATGATTGCTAAGGCGGTAGCAATCGTATACCTGAAGAAGAGACTGCTAAAAGATATCTACTCAGCAGTCGGAAGAAGATTAGCAGAATGCTGAAGGAGTCAGCATTTGCTAGCTTATAGCAGATTGCTAAAGAGAGCAATCAGAAACCAAATGAATCAAGTGCTTAACTTTGCTGAGGCGTCAACAGTCAGATACATAACTAGCAGATTGCTAAGGATACCTATCTAGCAGATCGTGTTAAAGGAGCTTAGCAGAGCAAGACAGTCAAAAGCGAATGCTATACTCCCATTCTGACAGAAGTACACACGGAGGACAAAGCTTTCCCGAAGTAGTTCGGAAAGTACTGTACGACGCCAAAAGCAACTGAAAAATTGGAACCACTCTTGGACGAAGGAGCCGTTGTGTCTAACGGGTATGGAGATTCAAAGATTGAATCTCCAAGTATAAAAGACAAGTCCAAAAGTGAAAGACAACTACTGCTTCAATCACTACCGACATTCGCAAACATCCTAAGTGTGAGATTCCTTTGACAAAGTGAACAAGTGAAAAGTAGTCAGTTGAGAGCACGAGCTAAAGAGTATTCAAAGCCCTCAACAACCAAGAGTGTCTTCCATTGAATATCTTACACTGCGTTTTAGAGATTCCTTAACTTCGGTTGAGAATCTTCAATCATTGGGATACCTTCCATCCTAGGAAGATCTAACAGTCATTTCTGAAAGGGATTGAATCTGACGGGCATTAGCCACAAACCAGAAAAGTTCAGAAGCAAACTATAAAAGCTTCATGACAGCGTAGGACAAGTTTAACGAAGGTTTAGCCCTTGACTTGGCCGAAGCTGTGGTCTGAGAAAAACTAAGTGACGAAGGATAGCTTTGCTGTGGCCGGTTCAAAAGTTCACCGCCTACCGCAAGTGTTTGGCGATTCCTTGTATTTCGTATACTTTCTTAGTGAAATTCTTAGCGTTTTGCCTAAGGAGTGGACGTAGATCTGTTTGGATCGAACCACTATAAATATTGTGTTCTTACTGTTTTATTACTTACAGTCCTAAATTAGATTTGAAACCTAGCAGTCATACTGCTAGTGTATATCTGTGAAGAAACCTTAATCATACCTTGAGCTTAAACAATCTTTAATAAAGTAAGTGCAAGTGACGTTTACTTATTCCGCTGCATTTCGTGATTCTGTTTGAACACGACGACTCTGATAAATCAAGACCAACAGTTTCCATTAAGAAAGTTCACAGTGGAAGATTCGTGAGACTTGCAAGGATTACTTCTTGGTTGTTGAGGAGTCTGAATCAGCATCTTTGTCGCTTGAGGAGCCGGTGTATTTTTTCTGATTTTTGAGGGTCTTGGTTGTGACTGTCGTGAAATTATCCATGAGAGCTTCTCTTTCTTCTCTTTTGATCCTCTCATTTTCCTCTTTCTTCCTCACTTCCTCCTTCTCTTCTGATTGCTGTCTCCTCAATTCTTCTTCCAGTTTCTTTTATGCTTCAAGGCACCGAAGTCTCTCTTCTTCTTCCTTTTGCCGCTCTGCTTCTTCTGCTAATCTCTTCTCTTCCCCCTCTTTGATTGCACCCAAATGGTCAGTAGAGAAAATCTCAAAATTTTCATGTAGCGTCTTGTGAAGTTCCTCCTTGGCCTCACCCAATTGGGTTTGCACTTCAGCTCGCACGATTGGCACAACCTGCTCTCCAATGATCCTTGCTACCACAGTATGAATGGATATCTGGAGGTCCCTGTTATAGGTACTAGAGCTCAATGGCTCAATTGTCAAGATTGGGGGCTCCATGGATATTACCATTTGGTTGGAGGTGGCAGCGATGTCAGTAATGATTGTCAGTGCCTGAGATGAAGTAGTATTTGGATCAACATCTTCTGCTGTGATCGGTTCATCTTACTGAACACGATGTTCTTCTTCAATAACTCAAGATTGAGGCCTAAAGCTATCCACCCGTTATGGGATATTGGCCAATGTTGTGAGTATCCGCTCCTTAAACTTTATCTTTCTTCCATGCGGTTTTTTCTTCTGCTATTCTAGCTTGCAATTCAGTAGCTGCAGCCATCTGCAATCTTGTTGCTGGGGATTTAAATTCTTGAGTGAATGGGGGCAAGTCAGCAATGGCGTACTTAGAGGCCGGGAGTGAGCGATCTCCATTGATGGCTCTGTGCATCTTGATCTTTTGCAGTTTGGCAGCTACTTGCTTCTCAGAATGCTGCCTCTTGAATGTCTGATCCATCCAGTCATCTGGCCAATCCTCTTCACTTCTCCAATAATTCAGACCCATTCTTGCCATCATTATTGCTCAGTTTTCATAATGTAGTTTGTGGGTGTCATAATCAATGAATCTCCACCTCTGGAACTCAATCTTTAGCCATTGAAGATTGGAAGACCCATTCAGGAATTCCGCGACATAGGTGGTCTCAAGATCATCAGCAACTTGGGCTTCAATGAATACAAAAATTTCTTTTGCCCATGAGATGAGGTCATCATTCTTCTCATCCTTCACAGTGACTAGAGGGCACCATTTAGTAATCCTCTTACGCTTGCACTAAGGTTGACCTATAGTCTCGTGCATATCTCAGCGTCGAGTGAGGTATTGGCTTCATTTTCCATGGCTTTCTTCTCAGCATTTTCCTTCCCAACAGCATCCCCTTCAGCTGTTGAGTCTGGTTGTTGACCAGCCACCTATTGAACTACCTTCGTTTATCATCATCTCCAAGTCAGCATTCTCCTTCTCTACTGCCCTGTCCTCTTTTTCCTTAGCAGAAATTCAGCTCTCCTCTTGCACCAAATCACTTTCTGCTAAAATTGTAACAATCTGGCTTCGTCCTTGCACAACCAGTTGTTCATCCTCAATGACCTTTTCAACAATAGAACTGCTTCCTCCTTGTGCAGCAGTTTGTTTCAAACTTACTTTCACAATACTGCTATCCCCTGTCGTAGCAGCCTGTTGAACAACTTTTTCAATTTGAACATCAGCAACATCACTTCCCCCTTGAGCAATGATGGGATGAAGAGTCAGAGTGGAAGAACTCCTTCCTCCTAGTGCAGGAGTCTGCTGCATCATCAATTCCTAGAATCTTCCTCGCACCACTTCTTGTATATCCATGAATGCTCCATCCCTTTGCCATTTTGTCAAATTCTGCATCCGTCATGGCATCTGGATTTACAATCTTTTCTTCGACACTGCTGACCTTAGCTTTTCCTTTCACAATTTGTGTCTTCTCAATATCTTTCTTGGTGTTGCATCAAGGTTGATTATCGGCTTGTATCTTGGCATTGCACTCATTGTAAGCAGCTTTAACTCGCTCGAAATTAGCATCCCTTTGCTCGAAAGTCATCTTCAACATATATTTGCCGAATTCCTTCTTCTCACGTGCTGTTTTTGGAGCTTTCTCCTGTCACCTCTTCTTCCATGCGTGCTCCTCTCCAGAGAATTCTAGCTTTCTCTTTGTCTACTTGAAGGCTGACTCGATAGGCACTGCATCTGTATCCTTGGCGACGTCTAAAATAAGTAGTGAGATGTCTACTAGCGGGATAGTGACCTGGACTGTTGATCCTTGGAATCGATCACTATTTCCTCTTTTCTTAGCTTTGTCTTCATCACCTGCTGGCTTGTTGTTCCTTTGCTGAAGGCTCTTCTGTGTGCGCTTTTTCTTCGCAATGGTTGGCATAGAGGGATCCAACTGCGTGATGTCTACCAAGCTTTCATATTCCTTGAACAGAGCATTCTGGTCTACTTGCCTTCGTTATGCTTCAATTTCTTCCTCGGTGAGTGGAATAGCAGTTGGCAGGATGTCACTTCCTTGGTAGGGCTCTTCCTCATAAAAAACCGGTTCTTTGGGGTTAACATTGCTTTTCCCTTTTGGAATAAGTGGTTCTTTGAATTTGTTTGGGGGTTGTTGCTTCTTGGTTGGTGGTATGTAGTCGATATGAATCAGATCTTCACCAAGGCAGCGCTTCCCTTGGGGTATGATGCCCTAAAATATGATTGATCTTGAGTCCAAAACCCATATCCTGGGTGAACGTATGCTTCGTCTAGATGTTCTTGTTCTTGTAGACGTGTGCCAGCCACTTGGTGTAGATGAACTTCGCCCAATTTCCACGGACTTGATCATCAATCGCCATCATCACAGCAAACTTCTTGTCACTAAGTTCTGAAAGTGAACCAACCTCGCCTACTAGCATCCTTATCACAATTTGTACTAGGCTCTTCATAGGTTCTTCCAGTGATCTCAACGGTGCTGCCACTTTTCATGGTTCTGTGAACGTATCCTTCTTCCTCCTTTGCCATCACATCTCATCTCTTCTTTTTTTTTTTTTGTAGTTTGCTACATCTTTTCCTTCTGCTCGCAAGCCATACTTCTCTGCTAACACCTCTGGGTTCACTACTATCTTCGTGCCCAAGACACTCGTGGTAAAGAATTTTCACTCCTGTTAATCACTGCACGGGCAAAGAATTCTACCACTATCTGTGGCCGGAACTTGAGGGGTTCTGCAAATAGGTATTTTAGAAGGCCTTCTTGGTCGAGTTTGTCGATGAGTTTGTCACAGTAGTGCTTTTTAAAACATGTCTCATAGAGTATCTTGTCCTTCTATACTTGAGCTGCCCTCTTTTGTTCAAAGGTAAGTTCACCTGGTGCCTTCCCGTGAGCAATGGCCACCAAGCGACAGTAAGAGATTGATTCATCAATATGCTCCTTCTTGAATACTCCTATGAACGTCGGGTGAAATTTTTCAGGTTCTCCAGGTATGCATGACCTTCAAGAGGATTCGGTAGGGGGACTGAAACGGTTGGGTGATCCTGCCATTGATATTTCTTCTGAACTCAAAGAGATGTAGAGTGGAAGAAAAATTCAAAATCAGAAGTATAGGATGTAATAGGGTTTAGAAATCCCAAACCAATCTTACTTTATACGATTGCTTGCAACCATCTTCGTGTGAGCGGTTGGATCTTCCCTCTGATCTGGATGAATTGACGGTTAGGCAGTTGGTGATGGTTCGCCTTATGTCCCACGATGATGGAAGGTAGTGCGTGGCTGATGTGGCTTCTGCTTATTTGTCGCTGCCCTGTGTAGTAATCACCTTTTCAATTAATGTTGACTCCACAGAAGCTCCGTCAATCAGATAATCTTGCCTTTCGAGAGATTTGAAATGATTATCTCTCTTTTGTTTGTTGGGCCGAACTCATCATGCAAAAAGACATTTGCAGAGAGTATTTCATTCAGCAATCAGTGGACCCATGCTGAGAGGTTGGACTCAACATACGATCAATTGTTGATCCTTTGAGATTGTTTAATACTATAGATTACAGAGGTTTGTTGAGAGCTTGGACTCATCATCGAACTTATATTCTACTGGGATCTTAGTATTCCTTTAACCTTTGATATTTGTTGAGAGCTTGGATTCAACATTTAACTCAATTCTCTTAAGGTCTTAGCATTCCGTAGATAATAGTCATCTGCTGAGAGCTTGGACTTAGCAGTAAATCTTGAATATGCTAAGATTTCATACTTAGCTATCTACGGACACTTGCTGAGAGCTTGGACTCAACATTCTTTGGGGTTCTACCGAGAGATTAAACTCTGTAGACAAATCAGACTCTTAAATATTTTTTATCTTTTGAATATTAGAGAGTCTCTTTACTGAGAGCTTGGACTCAGTAACCTCCTTTCCAGTTTTGTTTGCTAGGCCGAATTTAGCAAACAATATCACATTGTTGAGAGCTTGGACTCAACAATCACCGGATATCTGCTGAAAGCTTGGATTCAACAGTAATTTTAGATTCTTTTTGTATCCTTGAATTATTTAAGTTCAAATCGTCTTTACTGAGGGCTCGGACTCTGTATTCGTCGGGCATCTGCTGAGAGCTTGGACTCTGCAGTCAGCAGATAGTGTTTGCTTGATAAATTCTATCATTTCAACCATCAAGGACTCTGCTTCCAACTTAGTTTTTGGAGAGATACTTATGAAATTACTATCTTACGATTTTCCTTTACTTCTTTAAATTTTTAACCTAGGAAAATCATAAGAATTTTAGATAGGATTCTATTTACACAAGGAGTGTAATGAGCTAGCGGTTTGTTTTAGGAAATTATTTTGAGACAACAGAGTATTGTCATCAAAACGAGCATATTCTTTTATTGATTTCATTGATATACAAGAGTTACACTTCGCAAAGTATAATACTACAAGTTACAATGATCAATTCTTCTTCAAACAGCTCCAAATAACGCCTTTGCAAGATCTTCTCCTTCTTGGTCTCCTCCCTGATAAGCTCATATTATTACTCACTTATTTATATTTTTCTCTATTGTTTCAAGTGTATTTTAATATGTTTTTAGTTATTTCAATACATGAGACTGTTTTAGAGGGTGTTATACCTTTCATGGTTGATTTTGCAGGTATTTAGGGCTAAGAAGAGGTGAAATGATGAAAGAAATGAGTTACACAGATTTGCCGCTTTGATTGACGCACGGGAAGTCAACCGGAGATGGAAGACGAAGCCGAAATCCTGAAGTAGGACCTCTGTGTTGATCGATAGGCCCCCTGTCGATCGACACAGAGGTCGGACGTCGATCAGAGGCAAGGAAGAAGAAAGAAGCTCGACCCATGTAGGTGTGTCGATCGACAGGCTCCCTGTTGATCAACACGGAGTACATTGCAGTTGTCTCAGTCGACAGGCTCCCTGTCGATTGACACGGAGGTCAAGTTCGGGCGGATCGAGATTTGCATGTATGTCGATCGACAGGCTCCTTGTCGATCCCTGTCGATCGACACAGAGGCACGAGATGAAAATTTTGGCCTGTTTTGGTAGTTTTTGTTATTTTAGCCCATTGCCCCAATTAGGTCTTTTCTTTTATGCATAGTTGTACTTGGAATATTGAAGCATTGGAGTTTTTCAAGACATTGAAGGTTCCTATTGCGATTGTAAGTTAATTAATAATATGTTTGCTTTATTTCTAGTCATGTTTTGTGGCTAGAACCCTAATAGGTTCTAGGGCTTTGCATATTCTTATCTGATGCATGTTTAATTAATTTCAACTCAATAGCATGGTTCAATTCTCTGTGCTTAATTAATCAAATCTGGATTTAGATAAGGATCGAGAGATGAATTTGAATCAAGATTTGTAGTTATTAATTGAAGAACCGAGAGGTGAAAATTGATAATAGGAAAAAGGAATTGAATGCAATTATTTTCTGTCTCAAAAGGAAGAATTAATTTGTAGGATTTAATTAGATAATTATCGAGATTGACTAATTTGGTGTTCTTGAGACCGAGAGGAGATGGTCACTAATTAGTAATCTAGGGTTAAATTGCCTAACCAAGAAATTTAATCCATTTGTATCTTAATTTATCCCCATTGCTCAGTTGATGAATTTGCATGTTGATGATTAGAATATCTGCCCTAGGATCTGTGCTTTCTTTAATTGTTTTCAAAACACTTTAATTTCTCGCATTGACATCTTTAATTTCTAAAACCCATTTTCCAAATTCCTCAAACTTTTATGTTCTAAGAATCATGGCTAGTACTTTGGATAGTTCGTTCCAACGTCCCTGTGGGATCGACCACCCTCGGGTGTAAAATTTATTTGTTAGCTGCTAAAAACAGTTTATCACTCCACGAGCTCGTTGCTGCAAGTCACCCCACTTGCGCAGCAACGTCATGTTGGCTGAGAGATGTCTCTTGTCACCTCTTCTCCATCTTTCCACCTTGGAGACATCTCTTCATTTGTCAGCCTGCGGACAATCTAGCTAGCTGATATGTGCGAAAAATGATCTTTATTTCCATGTTTGTGCATGAGTTTTTGCACTCATTTTACTCCCGTATCATATGCTTTTGTATTCTTTTTTGTTGTGTTTTCGTGTTTTGTGTGTTTCAAATGATGTAGGTTAGGTTTTGAGCATTATTCGACATTTTCGGCTAAGTTTTGGAGGCAAATAGTCCGATTCGTGAGTCAAAGGCATTTTAGATCGACCGAGATGGTAGAAAAAGTAGTAGGATGGATTTCAGAGGTTTATTCCGGTCGATCCTGCAGAGACCGGTCGTTCTGGGCATTTCAGAGACTGATTCTGATCGATCCTGTAGAGACCAGTCGATCCGTGTTATTCAGAGGAGTATTTTGGCCGATCCAGCGAAGCTCCGTCGATCTGCCATTTTAGAGGCAGATTTCGGTCGAGCTAGTTATAGCTTGGTCGATCCAGATCGAATATTTTTGGTGGTTTCTCAGTTTCAGGACATCTCGGGCGATCTGACTTCATTTCGGGTGATCCGAGGCTTTTCTAGCTCATTATAAAATGGGTGAAAACAATTATTTTTGGAACTTTTGTCAAATATTCACAAAATACACTTAGATTCTCTCTACGATTTCAACTTCCATCACCTTCCAAACCTCACCGAGGTGTCAAGGAGCTAAATCAACATTTCTTGGTGAAGAATCGAATGATCCAACGGTAGATCAAGACCAAATACTCAGTTTGTGGAGAAAATCACTTGTTGTATCCTTCGTAATGGTTTCCTTTCAATTTCAAGTTCTAATGAACAAAACATTACGTATGATGTTCTAAACTATCTTTGGATGTTGATTTGAATAAGAATGTGTGAAAATTAGGTTGAAATGAGTATGTTAACTTCCCTATATGTGATTGAATCATGCTAGATCTTATTCAAATTCACCTAGGTGTAGGTAAAGAGCCAGCTTAGGTGATATTTGACGTGATTATTGCAGCCAATACGCGGATAGGAACGTCGTGAATAGCATAAATTCTTGTGTTCCTCGATCTAATCCATGTGCGGAGGAAGGGCATAGGATTATGATTTACGTGCCATAGGGAGTGAGTTAGAAATCGATAACGTAGTTGTTTGAGGTTTTTAATGTCATCTACGGTCAATTCACCGTGATAGGGATTGGCTAGTGTAGGGTAATAGTCCATCCATTTATGGATTAAATTGTTTGCATCTAAGTTCAACCTAATTGGAACTCATTTGCATTCTCATCAACATCCATTCTATCTCCATTGAGTTTTTTGAGTCTTGTTCTACCACGTTGTTATAGAAATTGAAGAATTGCTTTTAATTTCCTTACATTAAATGATGAATGTATTGTTTGCTTTATATGATGTTTCTAGTTAGTTTGAATTCAAGTTTTAGGATATTAGATCAAACACAACGACTTTGCATTTCCCTAGCTATAAGAATCCGCACGACTAGATAGTACTCCTTAGGGCAAAGCGAGTAAGTTCCTTGGATTGATTTTTATTACTTGATAGACCTTTGATTCGAGCAATCAATTTGATCTTCATCAAGTTTTTGGAGCCGTTGCCGGGGAACTTAATTAGTAGGTCTTTGGATATTATTGGAAGTGTGGATATTGTAGGCTAGGTGTTCGATAAATTGTCTCTTAGAATTGTTTACTCTTGTTTGTAATTTATTTTTTTTCTTGTTGTTGGATTTTTGTGTATTTTGTTTGAAGAATTGTTTGTTTGAATTGTAAGTGGTTTATGTTAACTAGATCAAAGGCTCGTTTGACTGAAGAACAAAAGTTCCAAAAAAGGTGTGAAGGAATTGAAGTTGAATTCAAAATGGAGAACCGACAAGATATGAAAAGGATTGAAGAGTTGGAAAGGCAATCAGAACTCATGAAAGCTATGATGAATGGAAGAAATGAACCGAAAGACCGCTTCAAAATTTATTTAGACCACAAGGGGAGCAAGCAACCGGTGGATTCCGCTTGGGAGTGAAGGCTACTCAATTTGATATCAAACCGCAATTGGTCCAAATGATCCAGAATAATCAATTTGGGGGACATGCGACAGAAGATCTGAATGTTCACATCTGAAGATTTTTGGAGATAACGGATACGATTAAGATCAATCAAGTGCCACAGGACCAAATCCGGTTGAGGTTGTTTACTTTCTCCCTGCGTGATAGTGCTAGACATTGGTTTGAGGGGCTTGATGAATCAGACATAGCTAGATGGGAGGAACTTCGTGAGAAGTTTTTGTTTAAGTTCTTTCCTCCTAGTCTCACATTGAAGAGAAGAGCTGAGATCACATCGTTTGGCCAGAGGTACGACGAGCCACTCTATGAGGCATGGGACCGGTTTTGGGATTTACTCCGGAAGTGTCCACGATATGGGCTCTCTCGGAGTTAACAAATTTTTCAGTTCTATGGGGGATTGAACTATGATACGAAGATTATGATGGATTCCTCATCGGGAGGAGCTTTCTTAGATCAAGAGTAAGATGAAGCTTGGGGGACAATCGAAAAAATGGCAAAAAATAGTTATCATTGACTAAAAGAGAGGAAAGATTACCGGTCGGTATAGATGGTAAATGAGACGAAGGAAAGTGAGGAAATAACTATGATGCAAAAAGAAGCTAGATGCATTGTCTACCTCGGGTGGTAGAAGGGATGATGTGATGTGGATGATGCAAGAGGAGGTGTACCAAAAGCAAGTGAATTTTCTTAATTGACGAATGGGGTAGAACAACAATTGACCTTCATTTAATTCGCAAGGTAATATGTACTATCACCCTTCCAACCGCTTCCACCCAAATTTCTTGTTGGTCCCGGATTATCAGGGTATAACTTAGCAGCGGAAAATGTGGATAATCGTTTTCTTGCACTTGCTGGATAACCAACTGACTGGGACCTTGTCAGTTGGTAAGTCAACTTGCACTCTGCGTACTCAGCTGACTGGCGACTGGCTC
>JAPKLW010000133.1:127817-164236 GCA_026898455.1 Plectranthus barbatus | reverse complement strand
TATTCGTTACTTCTTTCCCTGAGGGATCGATAATTTTATCTTTGCCGTTGTATTATTAGCTCTGCTAAGTCGCTTTCTAATAATTCGAGCGATCAAATTTTGGCCTACCTTTTTGACAAACTAAGTCTCACTTGACTAAGTTTGGGGGGATGTGCTGGTAGCTGGTGCCTTGGTTCATTCTATCCTCTCATCCTCTATCTTCACTTGCTTTAGTTTAGTTTTTGTGTGGATGATTTCTATCCTTGAATTTGAGTAATTCGATATGGTTGTATTATGATGATTTGATCTACTTTTGGATTTGGTTTGGCTTTGGATTTATATTCTAAAGGATTTGAATTGTGGATGTTTGATGGATGATTAATGAGTTGGTATGATTGACTACTTCCTATTTTGTTTGGTTTGTGGAATGATGAATGGTTTGGATCGAATGGTTGTGCTAGTGGATAATGTTCTATATTTCTTGATTGATTGGTTTGTGGTTCGATTGCTGGAAATGAGAACTTAATGGTATGAATCATGCTCAAGTTTGGTGGTGTTTTGTGTTTATGTGAGTAGGTACATAAGGCATTGGAGAAGCGGTTTGATCGTGGCTACCGATGGGTAACGCACCTTATCTTTCTCTTCCCATTTAGATTTGTTGCATTGCATATAATCTTTGTTATTAGAATTGTTGGTCTTCTTGTGTGTGTGTGATGAACCCAAACTAGACTTGAGATTGGACCATGATTTACTTGGTGAAGTTTTAATTTTTACCTCAACCAATAATAGGGCGGAATCTTGTTGTCAAAGCATGTTTAAGTCTTACTTTCGAATTGTCGAGTTTTGTGTGTGGTTAATGTATGAGACTTGACAAAAAGCTTGAGTGTTGAGCCTTGATATTGTCGTATCTATGTTGTTTAAGAGATGCGAGATTGAGAGCGAGAAATCAAGAACTTCCTTCTATTCTCGATCTATTGGCATGAGTGTGTGACTAGAAAATGATATTAGGCCATCGATTCCTAGTCCAACCTTATACATCGGGAGTATAAGGTGTTTGTCTTGATTATTATTTGCCGTTCATATTTTTGACCCCCGTGATTGAGCTCATTTGGAGAAATTCCTTTGATATTGTTAGGACCAAGTTTGGGGGGATGAGAGAATGAGGGTGAATACGGTGATGTGAGATGGGTTGGGAATTGTTTGGTATTTGGTTTGCAATGAATGAGGCATGAAAATAAAGAGGATTTTTGTAAATCCTAGAAAATGAGGCACTTACAAAAATTTTGTGGAAAAAGGATGGTACAAGTCTAGAAATGATGCACCCACATGAAAAAATTATGGATGGTGCCAAAGAAAAAAAAAAGAAAAAAAAAGAAAGAAGAAAGAAGAAGAAAAAAAAAAGAGAAGAAAAAAAATGAGCAAATGAAAAGAAAGAGAGATTTGAAAATGATTAAGCCTCGAGTTTTGTGGTTGATGGTTGCAATTTCGGGGGGGTTCTTGGGAAATTGAGGAGTTTAGTTACTTTGGCCCAAAACCACTTACCCTTTTAGTTAGCCATGTTATAACCAAAGAAAAGACCTTCATGATTCTAGGAGCTACTCATTGTAGTATAGTGGTGAGAATGGATGCAAGCCTATGGAAATTGAGCTCAATATCTTGTGATTGAGTGATTCCCATCGTCCCTAAACACGTGAGGGAGAGGTTTCATTACTCTTATTCTTATTTGATGAGTGGTTCGAGTCTTTAGCATTAATCGTGTCACAAAATTAGCTGATAATCTCGTTTGACTAGGACATGCTAAGATAATCAAGATAAGCTATGAGGTATTTCATGAGGTCAAAGGATTGCTTTACATTGTTTTGATTGAGGTCAATCAAAGGTTTAAGTTTAGGGGATTATGATATGCGCGTAAAATGATCTTTATTTCGATGTTTGTGGATTTTTTTTGCACTTATTTTACTTCCGTATCATATGCTTTTGTATTCGTTTTGTTGTGTTTTCGTGTTTTGTGTGTTTTAGATGGTGTTGGTTAGGTTTTGAGCATTATTCAACATTTTCGGCTAAGTTTTGGAAGAAAATTGCCCGATCCATGAGTCAAAGGCATTTTAGATCGATCGAGATGGTAGAAAAAGCAATAGGATGGATTTTAGAGGCTTATTCCTGTCGATCCTACAGAGATCGGTCGATCTCGGCATTTTAGAGGCTAATTTCGGTCGATCCTACAGAGACCTGTCGATCCGTGCTGTTCAGAGGAGTATTCTGGCCGATCTGCCATTTTAGAAGCAGATTTCGGTCGAGCTAGTTATATCCCGGTCGATCCAGATCGGGTTTTTGTGGCGGTTTTCAATTTCAGGACATCTCGGGCGATCGGAGGCTCTGCTAGCTCATTATAAAAGGGGAAAAACAATAATTTTTGGAACTTTTGTCAAATATACACTAAATACACTTAGATTCTCTCTACGATTTCAACTTCCATCACATTCCAAACCTCACCAAGGTATCAAGGAGCTAAATCAACATTCCTTGGAGAAGAATCGAAGGATCCAACGGTACATCAAGACCAAATACTCAGTTCGGGGAAGAAATCTCTTGTTCTATCCTTCGTAATGGTTTGCTTTCAATTTCAAATTGTAATGAACCAAACATTACGTATGATGTTCTAAACTATCTTCGGATGTTTATTTGAATAAGAATGTGTGAAAATTAGGTTGAAATGTGTATTTTGACTTCCTTATATGTGATTGAATCATGCTTGATCTTATTCAAATTCACTTAGGTGTAGGTAAAGAGCCACCTTAGGTGATATTTGACGTGATTATTGCAGCCAATACGGGGATAGGAACGTCGTGAATAGCATGAATTCTTGTGTTCCTCGATTCAATCCATGTGCGGAGGAAGGGCATATGATTATGATTTACGTGCCATAGGGAGTGAGTTAGAAACCGATAACGTAGTTGTTTAAGGTTTTTAATGTCATCTATGGTCAATTCACCGTGATAGGGGATTGGATGGTGTAGGGTAATAGTCCATCCACTTAGGGATTAAATTGTTTGCATCTAAGTTCAACCAAATTGGAACACATTTGCATTCTCATCAACATCCATTCTATCTCCATTGAGTTTTTTGAGTCTTGTTCTACCACGTTGTTATAGAAATTGAAGAATTGCTTTTAATTTCCTTACATTGAATGATGAATGTATTGTTTGCTTTATATGATGTTTCTAGTTAGTTTGAATTCAAGTTTTAGGATATTAAACACAACGACTTTGCATTTCCCTAGCTATATGAATCCGCACAACTAGATAGTACTCCTTAGGGCAAAGCGAGTAAGTTCCTTGGATTGATTTTTATTATTTGATAGTCCTTCGATGTGAGCAATCAATTTTATCGTCATCACTAGTAGATCTCACCATCTTCCCAGGTCGGTGCCCTTGTCCGCACTTCCCATCAGCACCAGTTGTCACATAGATGTTTCCTACTTTGTAGGATGGGTAACATCTGCAACACCTGCATGCTCGCGCTTAGCTCTGGATGCTTCGCATATGCATTTGAGTTGCATCTACTCCATCCGCAAGCCTTTCATCCACCTCCTCTCCTTCTTTGTTTTATGAGCTTTTGAAACCCTAGAAAAAGAGATGAGGAAGGAGTAATTTGGAAACCCTCACCCAAAGATATTCCCAAACCATGTGACTAAGGATTATCCATCCTCAGACCCACCCGACAAGCTTAAATTTCTCCAATGAGAAAGTTTTAATGGCCGGACGGAATGGATCTCCTATCTGCATCCAGTTGTAATATCAGAAATCCCATCGTCAGTGGTGAACCAAAAATTGAGAGTATCTTCTTAGATGTGATCTCTTGGAAGATTATGACTCTTCCTCTCAATTTGGAGACTTCCAAGTCACGTTGCTTGAACCTATCTTGAAGGTATTTTGGAGAAATGGTAAAGGACGACATTTTGGTTTATCTCAAGCAACAAGGTTTAATTGGAGTGGATGAAAGGCATGTAACGGGTTTGATTTTCAGAGGTTTGGATATGTTCTCCTAAGTGAAAGAACCTCCCTTTAAATAGGCGTACCCGTCCTTGAGATTTGTTCTATCAATCAACTCATCTACCTTGGGAACCGACAGCTTCGACAAAACTTTACACGTGGCCATACGAGATGCCATTTCCAGAACTGAATTGTCTCTAACCTTGAGCAAAATCTTCGGTAATGATAGCGGATATTAATTGTCTCCTCATTAATTTACTCCATTAATGAAGTTTGTAATTATTTTGTCGGTTGAGATATCCCGATTTTGATTCCCCATATCTGATCAATTTCCCAAGATTGATTCAACAGTCTTCTCCATATGCTGAGAGCTGGGACTCAGCATTCTCTTATCATGTCTGCTAAAAATTAATCTTCAGTAACAGGTTATCGAATTTGCTGAGACCTGGAACTCAACAATCCTACTAAGATTTCAGCAATTTGCTGGAGAGTGTGAGCTTGGGCACACTCTATTCCGCATCATCTCCATGAATTCCAAGAAATCCAATAATAGAATGAGTGCTTGGAATCATTCTTCCACAACCTCGTCTAATTCCAATAGATCAAGCTTGAGACAGAGCTCTTTAAATTTGCTTTCTGCTAGAAGTTTGGTGAATATGTCTGCTAGTTGATCTTCTGTCATGATATGATCCAAAGAAATATCCTTCTTTTCAATGTGGTCTCAAATGAAGTGATGTCTGATGTAAATGTGCTTCGTCCTTGAATGATGCACTGGATTCTTCGTGATGCACATTGCACTGTTGTTGTCGCAATATATTAGAACACATCCGGTGCTGACTTCATAATCTTGTAGTTGTTGCTTGATCCACAACACCCGTGTACAATAGCTCGGGACAACATCATATTCAACTTCTGTTGTGGACGTTGCTATGGAGTGTTGCTTCTTGCTGAACCGCTTATCAGCTTGTGTCCAAGGAATTGACATGTCCCACTCGTACTCTTCTGATTGATTTAGCATCGTCTGAAGTCATAGTCTAAATATCCAACGAGTGTAAGATCATCTGCTTTTGGGTACCAAATTCCTAAGGATTCTGTCCCTTTCAGATATTTGACAATCCTTTGCGCGTACTCTATGTGTGATTTCTTCGGATTTGCTTGATATCTAGCACTTACGCCTACAACATACGAAATGTCTGTCTTTTTGGCTGTTAGGTATAATAATGAGCCAATAATACCTCCGTATGTTGTTGGGTCCACATATTCACCTTCTTCGTCCATTGATATTTGACATGCTGTGCTTATGGGAATCCGCAAGGTCTTTGTCTTCTTTGGAGAAAATTTGTTGATGAGATCCTTTGTATACTTCTTCTGGTGGATGAAGATCCCATCGCTGGATTGCTGAATTTGTAGACCTAAGAAGTATAACATCTTCCTCATCATGCTCATTTGAAAGTTAGTCTGCATAACCTGAGAAAATTTTTCACACAGGGTTAGATTCCTAGATCTAAATATAATGTCATCCACATAGATTTGGACGAGTAGTATATCTTCAGCATTCTTGATCAAGAAGAGTATCCAATCGATCTTCCCCTTCCTGAATCCATTCTTCAGCAGAAACTGTGATAGTGTCTCGTACCAAGCTCTTGGGACTTGCTACAAACCATACAGAGCTTTCCTCAACCTGTACACCTTGTTTCAGTGTTCAAATCCTGGAGGTTGCTCCACGTAGACTTCCTCCTTTAATTCACCATTTTGGAACGCACTCTTAACGTCCATCTGAAAAACAGTGAAACCATGGTGAACAACATATGCAAGGAATAACATGATTGCTTCCAGCCGAGCTACTAGAGCAAATGTTTCGTCAAAATCAATTCATTCGCACTGCTCATATCCTTTAGCTACAAGCCTTGCTTTGTTACGAACGATGAGTTTATTTTCATCACGCTTGTCTTGGATACCCATTCGGTACCTATCACCGATTGATGTGTTGGTCAATCGGCGGATTTAAGTGCGTCGACAACTTTGGTCGGCTCTTCTAGAGATATATAGCAGGCTAGCATTGCGTTGTGTCTAGTACGAATTGGATCGGTAAGATCTCCTAATATTGCTACTGAAGGATGATCTCTTAGCAGCCTCTTCAATTTTTGCAGCTCCATAAATGAAATGGTTTGACTTCTTGATGCTCCAATTTGACTTCCAGAAACAGGTACATCAACAGGTTGCAGATCGTTCAGGCCATCCGCTACACTTGTTGGATTGACGTCTGCTGAATGGTACTCTTCTAAAACATCGTCTGCTGGATTTGTATTTCCTGGAGTAATACACCTATCTTCAACAGTCTGCTTCTAGTCCATATCAGCAGTGTTGTCTTCAGCAGTCCTCTCACGATTTTGGGAATCCTCAGCAACGTCTTCGTTTTGCTAACTCGTTTCTCATTTTTGAGTTACCCTTGAAGCGTGAGCTTATTGAGAGGATTGAGGGTGGCCTCAACATTACAAGTTGCATCACCAGCCATCTTGGTTGTTTGTTGATTAGCCAGGATCTCCAGCGTAGATGAAGATTCACTCATCAACCTAGTGAGATCGATTGGTTCAGCTTCGGAAGTATTCGAGCCCAAAAGTCCATTGACATTATTGGTTTCATGAATCACATCTTTCTGACTTCTCATGGTCCTATGAACTAAAGTAGCTTCATCAAAAATAACATTGCATGTTATTTCCAAAAGCTTGGTGGTCTTGTTAAGCACTCTATAACCCTTGTGAGAAGGATGCCCATATCCTCGGAACACTCATTCGTAAGCTTTTGGAGATAAGGTACTTAACTTCGACATCCAATTATTATGGATATAACGTGGTGAACCGAAAGCACGAAAATGAGCTAAGGAAGGCTTACGACCATGATATATTTCGTAGGGAGTTTTGTTGAAGTGAAGATTCAAACCACCACGATTCTGCGTGTACCATGCATTCATTACAGCTTCTCCCCAATAGGTTTGTCCTAGATCTGTATCGGTGATAAGTTCACTATTTTACTCACTTATCTATATTAATTTCTACTATTTTAAGTAGTTTTCTTAAGTTTATATATATAATTCATGCATGAGTCTATTATATGTGGTGTTATGCTCGTCATGGTGCGTTTTTGTAGGATTAAGGCTTAAATTCACTGAAAAACCATTCCGAAAGCAGTGACGTGCAAGATTTGCAGAGAAGAATTTCTTCACTCAACGAATTCAGGCTATTGGCCAATGGCAATGGATAGAGCTTCGAATTATCTTTCCAACGAAACTAGAACCGGGTCAATCGGAGTTCGGGAGTGGAAGTTATGGCCAAAACCGTGAGACCGCGCAGACGGGGTAGAGCTCGAGTTCGACCGACGGAGAGTCGACTTCAATCGAGGTGGAGGCATGCACGTCGATCAAAGTCCAGCCACCTCGATCGAAGTGCGCATTATTTTTGCGGATTTTTTTTTAAATTCGATTCAAATCAAATCTCAAGCCCTAGACATGATAGGATACATATCCACAACTATAAATAGCCTTTATTTTCGAGTTTTACACATCCTGAATCATATTTTGTATCCATGAACTTACAACAATCTTTATTTTTCCAGCACGAACCTTTATTTTCTTGTAAGTTATTTTTATGAAATTTAATAATATGTTTTATTTTGGTTTTCTATCTGCAATGTGTGGCTAGAAGCCCTAGCGGGTTCTAGGGCAACGAATATCTATCAATTACATGTTTAATTGATTAACATTAATTGCTTGATTTTGAATTCCTGTTTGAATTGTTAGGATCTAGAATTAATAAGATCGAGAGATAGAATGAATTCTAGGTTTACAATTATTGATTGAAGGACTGAAAAGTGAAAATTGATAACAGGAAAAAGATTTCAAATACAATTAACAATATGTCCTAGGGGAAGATATTGATTGTAGGGTTAATCTGTGGATTTATGAAAGGTTGATTAGTATTGTGTTTTTTAGGCCGACAAAGCATAAACATTCACTTGCTAGTAACGTAGGCTATAATTGTCTGACCAAGAAATTATGGTATTTTATGATTTCCCACCAATGCAAGTTAATTAATTGATGTGTAATTTAAATTGATAGTTCGCCCTAGGATTAGTGTCCCTTTAATTTGAATTCTCAAACTCTTTAATTTTCTGCATTTGCTATCTTTAATTTTCAATTCGAAAACCCCTGATTTCTGTTAACTCAAACAATAGATCTTAGGATTATAGCTAGTACATAGAATAATTTCATTACACAATTCCTCTAGGTTCGACAAACTTAGGGTTCACTATAAATTTTTTGCCACTGTATCTGCAATTAGTCTGTAGAAATAATAACGAACAAATTGGCGCCGTTGCCGGGGAATTGTTAGATATTACTTTGTTATTAATTATTCTAGGATTATTTGTATTGAGTTTGTATTTTTATTTTCGTGTGTGTGCGTTGTGTGCTTTTCGACCTCAACTTTGATCGACGCCTACCCGCATCAATCGACGTCGCGAATTCACGAGCATCGATCGACACCCACCCGTGTCGATTGACGCCAAGCGGATTTCAGCCCTGTTTCCCTTTCAGGTAGTGCATGAACATGAGATCTCAAGGGAAGCCACTTGAAGCCTTCAACCCGGAGATTGAAGCCTCCTGTAGGAAGAAGAAACATAAGAGAAAGATGGATCCAGTAGATAACTGGAACCCACAAGAAGCTGACCCGACTATGCCCCCGTTGGAGGACACTACTGATGGACAAATTATAGCGAGTGATGCTCTTATTCTCATTCGGGAGATGCACCAGATGCGAGAGACAGTTCAACAGCTGACAGTTGAAAGAGAGATTGAACGAGAAGCTGCACGAAGAAGGCAAGAATGAGAGAGGCAGCGACTTGATGATTCGGATGATGAGGATCTGAATGGTGTGGGGAGAAAGTACAAGCTGAAGCCCGACAACGAGGGGATTCATTATTGGCATCAACGTCATTAATTTTGAACTCAAAACTGGGCTGATTCTGATGGTTCAGCAGAACCAATTTAGAGGGAGATCCACAGAGGATCCATACACGCATCTGAGGATTTTTGTGGAGGTCTGCGACACCATTAAGCGGAATGGTTTCGAAAAGGATGTCATCAGACTGAGGCTGTTCCCATTTTCACTGCGGGATCAATCTCGAGCTTGGCTAGCTGGGTTGGATTGAAGCCATATCCAGATTTGGGAGGAAATGCGAGCATAGTTCCTCTCAAATTTCTTCCCACCCTCTGTTATCACTCAGAGGAAGATGGACATTGCACAATTCCATCAGAGGGTGGATGAGTCTCTGTTTGAAGCCTAGAGCAGGTTCAATGAACTGCTCAGGGGCTGTCCCAGCCATGGAGTCAACACTGAAGAGCAGGCTCATATTTTCTACTGGGGCATGACTGAAAGGACTCAAGAGTCCGTGGACAACGCAGTTAGGGGGTCCATTATGAGCAAGTCCGCTGAGCCTGAGAAAGCTCTGAAGCTTTTTAAGAAAATGACACTGCACATCCAGAAGTGGGCGAACCTGAGGAGGCCTCCAATTAAGGTTGTGGATAAGATCGAGACTGAAGATCCTCTCAAGACTGAGGTCGAGAAGCTGAGAAAGGAGATGGATAAGTTGTCTGCGGGAGCTTCTACTGCTGTAGTTGCACAGGTGCAATCCGAAGCCCCAGCAGAGGTGAATTATATGACCAAGGGAGGATACCCCTACTAGAACCAGCAAAGGACTGGTGGATATCAAAATCCCCCGAGAAATCACTATGGTTACTCCTACTCCCATCCTGAGGCTGCCGAGCTACCACCACCCGGATTTGAAGTTCAGAATGGAGAAGTGGTGGAAAAGAAGAAGGACAACTTGGATGATCTGTTGGCCAAATTCATCAAGTCCTCAGACCAGCAATTCGGGAAGCTAGAGCAGGAGATGACAGGAGTACACACTATGGTGGATCGGATGGGAAAGCACCCGCAGATGGTTGAAACGCAGGTCAGTAAGATCGCCAACACTATTGGGGCTCACCACAAGCAAGGATAGCTTCCGAGCACAATGGAGGTGAACCCAAGGGTTCAAAAAGAATGCAAAGCTGTCATACTGAGGTCCAAGATGAGTTACAAGGGTCCCGAGAAGGTTCAGGACGAGGATGAAGCTGAAGAGGCACAAGAATGCGCCACTGAAGGCTTGACTTCGATCGACGTAAGTCCCGCATCAATCAAAGTCGAGGAGGATGGAGGAAACTTGAGCAAAGAAGAAGGTTCGGGATTGATCGAGGCATCTGGCATCCATCGATATGCGTGGAGTTCGACATTAATCGATTCCCCTATGCATCAATCGAAGTTGAGGCCCACCTCAGGTAAAATTCCGGTAAAATCTGATGATCCAAGCCCGCCTATGCCATTCCCACAGAGGTTCGCAAAGCAAGAGGAGGACTCCAAGTTCTCCAGATTTGCGAAGAATTTGAGGAAGGTCAGTATCAATATTCCACTGATCGAGGCGTTGAAGGAGATCCCAGGGTACATGAAGTATCTCAGGAAGCTGATGAGTGGAAAGAAGAAGTTCGTGGAGAACGAGACTGTGAAGGTCCGCGAACAGTGCAGCCTGCTACTTCAAAAGAAGGTGCCCATCAAGAGAAGCGATGCTGGATGCTTCTCTATCCCGGTGGAGATTGGAGGCCACACTATCCATCGAGTACTATGTGATACTGGGTCCAGTATAGATTTGATGCCGTACTCGATATACAAACTCCTCAACATCGGATAGATGAGGCCCACAACAATCACTCTGCAACTGGCGGATCGGTCCTTGACCCATCCAAAGGGAATTCTGGAAGATGTGCTCATTCGAGTGGGCCATCTGATCTTCCCAGCATATTTCGTGGTGCACAAAATGAGAGAAGATGAGAACTGATTACTGTAAAATCTACATATTAATTATAGCAACAGTGGCAAATAAATTAATAAGAACCCTAAGGTTATCGAATCCTGGGGAATTGTATAAGAAACTATCTTATGTACTAATTATGATCCTAAGATTCATTGTTTGTGGAAACAGAAAATCAGGGTTTTAATTTGGAAAATAAAGATAACAATGCTAAAAATTAAAGAGGTTTTGAAATTAAATTAAAGGAACACATATTCTAGGGAAAAGTTCTTATTATGGATAACATGTAGAACCAATTAAATTAACATGTGGAATAGTGCAATAATGCTATATTTCCTTGGTTGGGCAAATATAACATAAATTACTAATTAGTGACTATCTCCGTTCAGTCTCAAGAACACCAAATTAGTCAATCTGATAAGCAAATTAGTTCAATCCCTACAGTCTAATACATCTCATTGGACAGTATAGAGTGTATCATGCATTCCCTATCTCACTATCAATATTCACCTCTCGGTCCTTCTATCAATAGCTAGACATCTGAATTAATCGTCACCTCTCGGTCCTTGAATTAATTTAGAATTAGAAAATAATCACAGGAATCATGAACCTAATTAATTAATCCTAACATGCATCCATAATAATATCAAACCCTAGAACCCGCTAGAGTTTCTAGCCACTCATTGCAGATAGAAATCCAAAAGAAAACATATTAAATTGCATAAAAGTAAAGAACTTACAAGAAAATAAAAGGGTTTTGTGTTTCCCAACTCTTAAAACTCTAAAAACTGAAAAATATGATAATGTCTACTGAAAAAGATGAATTTACTAAGTACTTATAAGGGTGGATGTGTACCTATCAAATCTAGGGCTAAAGATATGAATCCGATTTTCACCAATTTCCCACGCCAGCAGACTCGCATTGATCAATGTGGATTGGCATCGATCGACGTGGCTCTATCTTTGGCGTCGATCGAAGTGGATTTACGTCGATCGATGTGGTCTCTCGCCCCTTCCGCGCGGTCTCACGGTTTTGGCCATAACTTTCTCTCTGGAACTCCAATTGACCCGATTCCAGTTGCATTGGAGAGCTAACTCAAAGCTTCATTCATTTCCATGTACCAATAGCCCGAATTTCTCTTGTGAAAAAACTCTTCACTGCTACTCTTACACGTCACTGCTTTCGGAACGGTTTTCTAGTGAACTTAGGCCTAAAACCTGCAAAAAACACCAAGACGCGCATAATACCACCTAATATAGACTCATGCATAGAATATATATATAAACTCAATAAAACTACATAAAATAGTTGAAAATAATATAGATACGCGAGTAAAATAATGAGCTTATCAAACCCCCAAAACTTGAACGTTTGATTGTCCTCAATCAATAGGCAAGAAAGAAATCAAAAGATCATGCGATTAAAGTGCAATGCCTCACAAGATTCATCACAGTCAAGGGTCAAAAATCCACTACACACAAGCAATTTGAAAGAGACGGAAAATTAATCAACAGTCGAAGAACTCACTAGAAGTGTATCGCTCAACTCTCAAGTGTTTAAGGTATAGATGAAAGCACTCAATAATATGTATGAAGAAATTTCAACCATATGCTTGCAAATTTTCTAATACCTCCACTGCTAGAATTTGCACACAAGTCTAGAATGAAAAAGGATTTTCATTAGGTTGTAATATAGGCTTTTTGTGAAGTGTAGGGAAAATTTGGCCAAGTGACTAAATTAATCAAGTTGTACTTCCTCAATCAATCCAAACCACCTTCTATTAATCATCTAACCTTCTCCTAATATTTTCAACAAACTCATTTTTTTTCTCTAGCTCATTTTGAATCTCTTATGCTCTTTTTGATAATTTTGTATCCTTTTCTTTTGAAAGAGCTTATGAGAATACTACTTATTTCTTTGAGCTTCTTTTTCACACATCTTTTTACCACTAATTTATATTTTCTTATCTCCATCTCACAATCATTCCACCCCATATACCACAACTCAAGACATGAGTGAAACCAATACTTCTTCTTAATCTCATAGACAAGGAAAGAAAAATTGTGTATAGGCTCAAAAGTGGCTAACTAGGGAAAATTTAATGTCGAGGGACAGTGTTTAGGGAATTGGGCTATCAAAGATGGCCTAAGATCATTTCCAAAACTTGTGCACACTATGCAGTCTCAACACAGAAAATAGGCAAGTTCTAGAGAAATAAAAACACACATATGAATCTCACATCAAATGAAATAAAGGCTCAAATTTAACACACAAGGGTTCAAAATTTTTCTTCCATAGTCAATTTCAAATCAGCTAAATCATCATGCAAGCATAAGTGTCAAATCAATCCTATCGTGCGGTATTCTACATTCATAGGCATCTAACCACAATCACAATCAATTCAAACTCAACCCTCAACCGATTCTAATCTCACAATCTCATTCAAGTTATATCAAAATTCAAAAAATTTCCCCACAAAATAGAATAAAATTAAAATTTAAGGCAAAAATTAAAGACGGACAATAGAATAAATAAAAGATAGAACATTCCATCTCTTGCCCAAACTAATTTCCAACTCGAAGAGTGGAATAAGTTTGAAAATCAGACAAAAGAGGGAACGATACCTGATAGTTGATCTCAGACATCAACATTTTATCCCCCAGAGTCTTCGAACATCGCGCGACGTGGAATAATTGTTGCTGGCACTTTGCATCGATCGACGCAAGATGGCGTCGATCGACGTGAAGCCTTCTTGTGACCCTCTCCTCGGATAAAGTGTATCCCATCGGCCGGCTGCTCAGCGTCGAACGATGCCTGGCTGCGTCGATCGAGGTTAGGCTGCATCGATCGATGTCGAGCTTTACTCCAATTCTTTTTCATTTTTAAAAAAATTAAACTGCAAAATAATTGTTAACGCAAAAATAATAGAAATTCGAAATAAAAATCAAAAATTAAAAAGGAAATGCGTAAAGGGTTGGGTTACCTCCCAACAAATGCTTGTTTTAACGTTGCAGCTCAACGATACCTCAAATCACCGCCAGGGAGGTCGGGTCCAGACTCGCCGGCCTTTGGCATCCACCATGTAAACCTTCCGGTCTTTGACAATGGTGGTGATTGCAGAAAAAGGTGGCGTAGTTGACACTTTCACCCTTTCGTTTCCTCTCTCCCACTCAATGGCAGCTGCTTCTTCCTCTTCAGATTCATCTCCTTCTTCAGTAGCGGAGACCCTATTGCACTCCACTTTCTTCTTGCTCTTGTCGATCACAAAGGTGATCTTCTCGTCGTTTGCTCGGAGTATGATCTCGCCGCCTCGACAGTCAATGAGAGCAGCGCTAGTGTCGAGAAACTCACGCCCCAAGATCATGGGCATGTTCTCGTCCTCCTTCATCTTGTGCACCACAAAATCTGCAGGAAAAATGAGATGGCCCACGCGAATGAGCACATCCTCAAGTATTCCTTTCGGGCGGGACACAGACCGGTCCGCCATCTGCAGGGTGATCGTCGTGGGCCTCATCTCTCTGATGTTGAGAAGCTTTTAGATGGAGTACGGCATCAGGTTGATACTGGCCCCAGTATCACACAGTACTCTCTCAAACGTGTGTCCCCCAATCTCAACCGGAATAGAGAAGCATCCAGGATTGCTTCTCTTGATGGGCACCTACTTTTGAAGTAGCAGGTTGCACTGCTCGTGGATCCTCACCGTCTCGTTCATTTCTGGAGGTACTTCATGTACCCCGGAATCTACTTCAGTGCTTCGATCAGCGGGATGTTGATGCTGACCTTCTTCAGATTCTCCACAAATCTGGAGAACTTCTCATCCTCTTTCTGCTTCCCGAACCGCTGTGGGAATGGCATAGGAGGGGGTTGATCTTCAGACTGCTTCAGCTTTGTTCCTGGAATGGACTTCGGCGTCGATCAACACTGGGTTGCGTCGATCGACGGGGATCTATCTTCTGCGTCGATCGACGCGGGTGGTGCGTCGATCGACGTGGATCCCTGTCCTGTGCAATTTTGCTCCTTTTCACCTCCAGACTCATTCACATACATCTTGGGATTCTTGTAGCTTGTCCCAGACCTCAAAGTTATGGCCTTGCACTCTTTTTGAACCCTTGGGTTCACCTCCGTTGTGCTCGTAAGCTGTCCAGGCTTGTGTTGGTTGCTGAGTGTGGTGGCAATCTGGCTTAATTGCGTGTCCATCATCTGAAGATGTTTCGTCATCAGCTGCATGTGGTTGGCCTTCCCCTTCACTTCGGTTTCTACTTTCCCAAACCGATTGTCGGAGCTCTTGATAAATTTCTCAAGCGTCTCCTCCAGCACAGACTTCTTTCTTTCCACAATCATTCCTCCTGTACCTACATCAAAACCAGGCAGAGGGTGTTCTGCAGCAGAAGGGTTAGAATAAGAAAAACCAGGGTGAGATCGCCCATAGTTGTAATGATACCCTTGATTGCCTCGGTAGTTATTGTGATAACCACCACCAATGTAGTTCACCTCCGTCCCGGCAGTTCCAGATGAACTGCTTGCACCCCGGTTGATGTAGTCGGCCTCCACCGGAACATTAGCCATGCTTGGCTCTGCAACAGCTGCAACTTGTGTTGTGCCCAATTTTTCAATTTCTTCCCGGAGCTTTTTCACCTCAGCAACCACATCAATTTCTGGCTTGGCTTCCACAGCTTTGACCGGAATCTATCAGTCAGTTGGCCATTGGTGGCTATTCAGCGCCATGTCGGCCAACAGCCTCATACTCTCTGCACCACTCTTCTTCATTAGTATCCCACCAGCAGATGCGTCAACCAACTCTTTCATGTGAGGATTCAAACACTCATAGAAATGGCATACTTTCATCTCCAGATCGATGTCATGTCCATGACAGAGTCGTAGAAGCTCTTTGTATCACTTCCAAGCCTCGTAGAGTGACTCATCATACATCTGCTTGAAGGTAGTAATGGCAGCGTTCCTCTACAGCAGCAGGCTCGGGGGGAAGTAGTTGGTAAGGAACTCTGCTCGAAGCTCCTCCCATGTCCCGATTTGACTTTTATCCAATCCAGCAAACCAAGACCGTGCCTAGTCTCTGAGTGAGAACAAGAACAGTCTCATTCTGATTACATCTTGGGTTACTCAATTTTTCTTCACTGTGTTACACACCTCAAAGAATTGGTTGAGGTGGGTATATGGATCTTCTACAGCTCTCCCCGTAAATTGATTTTGCTGCACCATCTGGATAAGGCCCGTGCGCAGCTCAAAGTTGTTGGCATCGATGCCAACTCTGAATCCGGCCTCCGCATGCTGTGGAAGAAATCGATCCAAGATGGACCTTCGCGAAACCACAATTTGCCTGTTGTTCAACTCTGCCAGTCTTCAGCTTGCTCTGCCTGTGAAGCTTGGGCTGCTTGTAGTTGTGCTCTCAGCTGCTGTACTTTATTCACAAATTGCCTCTGCTCTTCAGGAGTCATATTTTGCAGAGGTGCTTCAGGATTATCAGCCATCTCTCGTTGTTTGTCATTTCCTCTCTTTTTGATTTTCCTGCAGGTTGCTTCAATTTTAGGGACAAAGGCCTCGAGTGTTTTTCCTTTGGCTCGCGTGTTCATGCACCTGCATAGAAAATAGGTAGATATCAGTTCAGCGTTGATCGACGTGGATGTCACGTTGATCGATGCAAGAGAGTGGTCGACATCGATCGATGCAAGGTGTGCGTCGATCGATGCAACAAAAAATGATCGACGTGGGATATAGACACGGAACTCACGCACGCACACGTACAGAAAAATAAAACTCAATCCAGCAAATCCTAGAATGAACTAGTAACAAGATAAAATCTAACAACTCCCCGGCAACGGTGCCAATTTGATCACTGTAAAATCTACAGATTAATTATAGAAATAGTGGCAAATAAATATATGAGAACCCTAAGGTTATCGAATCCAGGGGAATTGTATAACGAAACTATCCTATGTACTAATTATGATCCTAAGATTCATTGTTTGAGGAAACAGAAAATGAGGGTTTTAATTTGGAAAATAAAGATAACAATGCTAAAAATAAAAGAGGTTTTGAAATCAAATTAAAGGAACACAGATTCTAGGGAAGAATTCTTATTAAGGATAACATGTAGAACCAATTAAATTAACAGGTGGAATACTGCAACAATGCTATATTTCCTTGGTTGGGCAAATATAACCTAGATTACTAATTAGTGACTATCTCCACTCGGTCTCAAGAACACCAAATTAGTCAATCTGATAAGCAAATCAGTTCAATCCCTACAGTCTAATACATCTCATTGGACAGTATAGAGTGTATCATGCATTCCCTATCTCACTATCAATATTCACCTCTCGGTCCTTCAATCAATAGCTAGACATCTGAATTAATCGTCACCTCTCGGTCCTTGAATTAATTTAGAATTAGAAAATAATCACAGGAATCATGAACCTAATTAATTAATCCTAACATGCATCCATAATAATATCAAACCCTAGAACCCGCTAGGGTTTCTAGCCACTCATCGCAGATAGAAATCCAAAAGAAAACATATTAAATTGCACAAAAGTAAAGAACTTACAAGAAAATAAAAGGGTTTAGGGTTTCCCAACTCTTAAATCTCTAAAAACTGAAAAATATGATAATGCCAACTGAAAAAAGTCGAATTTACTAAGTATTTATAGGGGTGTTTGTGTATCCTATCAAATCTAGGGCTAAAGATATGAATAAATCCGATTTTCACCAGTTTCACGCACCAGCAGACTCACGTCAATCAATGTGGATTGGCGTCGATCGACGTGGCTCTCTCTTTGGCATCAATCGATGTGGATTCACGTCGATCGATGTGGTCTCTCGCCCCTTCTGCGCGGTGTCTCGGTTTTGGCCATAACCTCCTCTCCCGAACTCCGATTGACCCGATTCCAGTTGTGTTGTAGAGCTAACTCAAAGCTTCATCCATTGCCATGTGCCAATAGCCTGAATCCCTTGTGTGGAGGAACTCTTCACTGATACTCTTGCACGTCACTTTTTTCTCATGAACTTAGGCCTAAAACCTGCAAAAACACCAAGACGCGCATAATACCACCTAATATAGACTCATGCATAGAATATATATATAAGCTAAATAAAACTACATAAAATAGTAGAAAATAATATAGATTAGCGAGTAAAATAATGAGCTTATCAAGAACATACCCATGATACTGGGGCGTGAGTTTTTCAATACTAGTGCCGCGCTCATTAACTGCCAAGGCAGCGAGACCACACTCCGAGCCAACGATTAGAAGATCACCTTCGTGATCGATAAAAGCAAGACAAGGGAAGAGTGCAACCGAATCACCACCACTGAAGGGGATGAGTCTGAGGAAGAATAGGCCGCGATAATGGAGTGGGAGCGCGGTAACAAGGGGGTGAAATCATCAATTAAGCCTCCTCAACCCGAGCTTACAACCATCATCAAGGACTGCAAAGTCGATATGGTAAATGCCAAGGGTCGGCGAGTCTAGACCCAACCCCCTTGGTTCTGATCTGAGGTATCGCCGAGCTACTACGTTAAATAAAGCACTTGTTGGGAGGTAACCCAACCTTTTAAATATTTGTCCTTTTTAATTTTCGTTTTTCAATATATTTTATTTTTGAATTTGGTGTGTACTAACTTTGTTTTGCAGCATAAAAAAATGCGAGGATTGCTAGACTTCGATCTATGTGGCCTGGCGTCGATCGAAGTTGAGACCGGCAACATGTTATACTTTGACCCGTGGAAGGAGTCGACAAAAAGGCTTCCATCGACCGAAGCAAGCATACAACGGTCGATGCGAAGTGCCAGCCGCCCAACATTCACGCTGCGCAAGTTCCGAAGCCTCCAGGGATAAAAAATTGATGTTTGAGATCAACTGCCAGGTATATTCCTTCCCTTTGTCTGATTCTCAAACTTTTTCCCACTCTAGAGTTGGAAATAAGTTTGGGGGATGTGGACAAAGGAGGAATATTTTATCTTTTTATTTGCTTTCAGTATTTTAATTTTTGTATGCATAAATTTTAAAATTTTTATTATATTTTTGCGGGGAAAATTTTTGAATTTTGAGATAACCCGAACGAGAACTAAGACTAGAATTGGTTTATAGTTGAGTTGAATTGATTGGGATTGTGATTAGATGCCCATGAATGTAGAATACCGCATGATAGGGTTAAGTTGAAACTGATACTTGCATGCTGATTCAGTTGAATTGAAAATAACCGTGGAAGATATTTTTAAACCCTTGTGTGAGAAATTGAGCCTTAAATTTGTTTGATGTGAGATTCTCATGTGTGTTTCAATTTCTCTAGAACTTGTTGATTTTCTTTGTTGAGACTGCATAGTGTGCACTAGTTTAGGAAATGATCTTAGGCCATCTTTGATAGCCCAATTCCCTAAACACTGTCCCTTTACATTAAATTTTCCCTAGTTAGTCATTTTGAGCCTGTACAAAATTTTTCTTTCCTTGTCTATGAGATTAAGAAAAAGTATTGGTTTCTCTTATGTCTTGAGTTGTGGTATATGGGGTGGATTGATTGTGAATGAGAGATAAGGAAATATAAAGTTAGTGGTTGGAAAGTTGTGTGAAAAAGAGCTCAAACATTAATTAGAATTCTCATAAGTTCTATGAAAGAAAATGAGAAAAAATTAGTATGGAAGAGCATAAGAGATTCAAAATGAGCTAGAAGAAAAAAAAAGAGTTGTGTTGTTGATATATATGAGGATATGAGGTGGATGAAGTTAGATGGTGGATTGAGACTTATTGAGAGTAATTAACTCAGTTTATTTTCAGTCAATTGGCCAAATTTTCCTACCCCTCATAAAAAGCCTACTTTACAACCTATTAAAAGTCCTTTTTGATTGTAGACTTGTGTGCACATTATAGCAGTGGAGATAGTAGAAACTTTGCAAGCCTATTTAGAAATTCACTCATACACGTGTTAGGTGCTTTCATCTTTATCTTATACACTCGCGAGTTGAGCGAAACACTTCCCGTGAGTTCTTCCAATTTTAATGGATTTTGTGTCTCTTTCAAATTGCTCGTAGATAGTGGATTTTTTACCTTTGTCTGTGATGAATCTTGTGAGGAATTGCACTCTAATTACCTGATCTTTTGATTCTTTCTTGCCTATTGATTGAGGACAATCAAACGTTCAAGTTTGGGGGGTTTGATAAATTCATTATTTTACTCACTTATCTATATTATTTTCTACTATTTTATGTAGTTTTCTTAAGTTTATATATATAATTCATGCATGAGTCTATTATATGTGGTGTTATGCTTGTCATGGTGCGTTTTTGCAGGATTAAGGCTTAAATTCACTGGAAAACCATTCCGAAAGCAGTGACGTGCAAGTGTAGTAGTAAAGAGTTTCTGTACACAAGGAATTCGGGCTATTGGTGCATGGAAATGGATAGATCTTTGAGTTTGCTTTCCAACGCAACATAAATCGGGTCAATCGGAGTCCGGGAGTGGAAGTTATGGCCGAAATCGTGAGAACGTGTAGACGGAGCAGAGCTCAAGTTCGATCGACGGAGAGTCGACTTCAATCGAGGTGGAGGCACGCGCATCGATCGAAGTCCAGCCACATCGATCGAAGTGCGCATTATTTTTGTAAATTTTTTTATTAAATTCGAATCAAATCATATCTCAAGCCCTAGACATGATTGGATACACATCCACAACTATAAATAGCCCTTATTTTTGAGTTTTACACATCCAGAATCATATTTTGCATCCTTGATCTTTCAGCAATCTTTATTTTTCCAGCATGAATCTTTATTTTCTGGTAAGTTATTTTTATGCAATTTAATATTATGTTTTATTTTGGTTTTCTATCTGCGATGTGTGGCTAGAAACCCTAGCGGGTTCTTGGGAAACGAATATTTATCAATTACAAGTTTAATTGATTAACAACAATTGCTAGGTTTTGAATTTCTATTTGAATTGTTAGGATCTAGAATTAATTAGATCTAGAGATAGAATTAATTCTAGGTTTACAGTTATTGATTGAAGGACTTAAAATTGAAAATTGATAAGAGGAAAAGGATTTCAAATACAATTAACAATCTGTCCTAGGGGAAGATAGTCATTGTAGGGTTAATCTGTGGATTTATGAAAGGTTGATTAGTATTGTGTTTTTGTGGCCAACAAAGCATATACATTCACTTGCTAGACCTAGGCTATAATTTTCTGACCAAGAAATTATGGTATTTTATGATTTCCCACCAATGCAAGTTAATTAATTGATGTGTAATTTGATTGATAGTTAGCCCTAGGATATGTGTCCCTTTAATTTGAATTCCTAAACTCTTTAATTTTCTGCATTTGCTATCTTTACTTTTCAAACTGAAAACCCCTGATTTCTGTTTTCTCAAACAATAGATCTTAGGATTATATCTAGTACATAGATTAATTTCGTTACACAATTCCTCTGGGTTCGACAACCTTAGGGTTTACTATATATTTATTTGTCGATGTATCTGCAATCAATCTGTAGAAATAACAGCGATCAAAATTTGACTCCTCTTAGCTTTACGTCTCCAGTGGTCTTATCAACAATCTCGCAACCTGTATCAAACAAAGAAACAATATATCCATTCACTTAGCTGACTGATGCTCAGTAGATTGCGCTTAAGGCTGTCGACGAGGGCTATGTTGATGATTCGCATTCCATTTTGTTCGAGGCACCCTCTTCCGATTACTCTATCCTTTGAGTTTGTCACCAAAGGAGACTGAAGGTCCTCTGATCTTCTGTAGGCCTATGAAGTCATCTTCATCTCCTATCATATGACCCAAGCATCCGCTATCTAGTATCCACTGTTTTAGTTTTCTCGATGTTCTTCTCCATGTACCCTGTTCCTGATTTTTCGAAACAGTGGCTGATTCTTCTATCTGCTCTTCTTTTCCATCAGCATCGTTGTTGATGTTGGCCATGAATACCATGAGGACTTCCTCTTCATCTTCTGATGAATAGCCTTCATTGTCGTTATTTGGGATGTCTGGTATTTCTTTCATGGTCAACAGAGCATTGGTGACGGCCTTTAACACCTATTCAATACTAAATCTGCATACAAATTATAGCAAAGGGGAAATAAATTTATAATAACCCGAAGGTTATCGAACCCACAGAGATAGTGCAATGAGGGAGAATCATGTACTGAATATGGTTTTCAGAACTTTTGTTTGGGTGAATCAAACTTTGAAGGGGTTAGTTTTTGTTTTCAAAACAAGTAATTTAAAGGGATAAAAACAAATATTAAAAAGCACAGATTCTAGGGAAATCTACCAATCTTATCAACATGCAAGAAACAAATATTCAAACCCAGAAAAGTTATTTTGGTGGAAAATCTGTTAGTGTGGAATCAATTCCTTGGTGGAGCAATTAAATCCTAAATTACTAACTAGTGGTTATCTCCTCTCGGTCTCAAACACACCAATTAATTAATTTCAATAAAGATTAGATTTTTCCTACGATTGAATTGTTCTTGGTCGGACAAAAAATCAAAAGTATTAAATCCTAACTTCCTATTACTAACCTTCACCTCTCGGTCCTTTGATTAATAACTGTAACCTACCTCAATCTTCATCTCTCGATCCTTCAATGAGAATCGACCTAAAACAAAACATAGGATTTAAACCAATTTAAAGGGTTTCAATTATTGAATCAAAACATGCATCACAGATGGAGAAACCCTAGAACCTGTTTCGGGTTCTAGCCTAACATATTAAAGAAAAACATTGCGGGGAAAATTAAAGATCGCATTAAAACTGAATAAAGATTAAAGAGGAATTCTGACAAACTAAAGTAAAGATAACTCTGAAAAATTAATAACTGAAGGGGGGGCCTTAATTCTGAGTTATTCAAGAGTATATATAGTAGTAGGGTTGAGGCCTTGGATGGTAGGAATTTCCTTCTTGAATTGATGGCTTCAAAAGGAATAATTTTCTTGGTTGAAACTTCCCTTTTGGGGTCTTCATTGCTTCCAAATTGATGTGTAACTTGAATCCCAAGCAATTCTCGCCCAAAATATGTGAAAATCTCGCAGAATCTCGTCAAAACAGTTCACCCCGGTCGAGATGACCCTTGCCATGGTCGAGATGGCCTTCAACTCGGTCGAAACAGAGACCATTTTTGCCACTTTCGACCCTTCTGCGCAGTCTCATGATTTTGGCCATAACTTTCACTCCCGAACTCCGATTGACCGGATTCTAGTTGCATTGGAAAGCTAACTCAAAGATCTTTCAAATGACATACTTCATTAGCTGAGATTCCATCGGTGGAAGAAGTTGTGACTGTTTCTTTGAACATCTGCTGCTTTCGGTACGGGTTTCCATTGGATTTGGCCTAAAACCTGCGAAATCTTACCATGACAAGCACAACACCCTCTAATATATACTCATGTTAAATTTATTCAATAAAACAAGCTAAAATGTAGAAAAGAGAAGAGAAAACAACGCGATAAGAGAGTAGAAAAACGAGCTTATCAACGCTCGCTTCTAAAAAAAGTTTTTTAATCGCTGCCTTTCATCTGGATCTACTCGAGAACACTCGAACTTTAGATGATCCAGAGAGTTGCATTCGTAGCATGTTCTCGGCGTCTTCTTCTTGTCTTTAGCCTTCAACAACAATTTTTTTAATGTTTTCATCTGCTCCTCCAGCTCGCTGCCTGAGCATTCCGCTTCTTTAATTTGAGATCCACTGGTTGATGCGATCTTCTTCGTTGGACTAGATTGAGCTGGACGGTCTGAGTGGAATGGCCTCTTGGTTTTCCACTTCTGCGTTGGGTTTTGTATACAGAAAGCATTCATTACAATGAGTATACATTGAACTGTATTTCCTATCTGTTAACAAACTTACATGCAAGTAACAACGATATCCTCTTATCTCACCGATAGGGACGATCGCTTGCTTTATCTCGGTATAGATGTTCATCAACGTGATCAGCGACCTCTTCTTCCATGTGGAGTAGGTTTTTGGAGTGATCTTTTCAAACTTTGCATTGGTCGCCATTGTATTTATCCTGAGCTAAACACAGAAACACACAAATATGCAAGAAAAATATGTATCTGATCCTAAGCGACTCAGAAGTAGCTAGTCTGTAAAGACCAACCGCTTTGATACCACTTGTTGGTCCCCGATCAGAGTTTTTGTATATGCAGCGAAAGTTTTACTAATGTCTTGCACTTATCTTGCTAAGGTCACGACTTAGCAAGTGTGTTTAAGCTCAAGTTTTTGTTAGATTTATTGCAGATTATACTAAAACACCTGATGTGTTGAGTTTCAAAGCATGCAATATGCAATGTAATGAAATGAAATAATAAATGATCATGGGGTTTATTGTGGTTCGAACAAATGTTCTACGTCCACTCTTCAGTCCTCATAACTAAAAATTTACTATAGACTGATCTCTAATGTTGAGCAGCTCCTCCACCTGGTCACCGTGCACCTTCAAGCTCCTCGGTCTTCAATCTGCACCATTGACACTCCTTAGAGTGAGGACATACCTCCTTTCTCCTCGAACGTCAACCTTGGGAGTTTTATAGTTCTTCCCAGAACCTTTCCGTGTTTTGGCATTAGCCCGTGATAATCACGCTTGTAGAGCAAGGTGATTGCTAGAGTCTTTCTAGGATCGAAAGAATCCCTAATGATAACCTAAGAAAAAACTTAAAAGGTCTCGGGCTTTGGTAAGAAAGCTTGTGCAAAGCTTCAATCAAAAACAAGCTCGGATGCGAGTTCGCATATGTATGAGAGTGGTAAGATCTCTTTTCTTTTCTTATTTTATAATTTTTGCAAACCTCTGAACCTCTCTTTGATGACACCTATTTATAGGCGATGATTTAAACGGCTGTTAGAATCCTATCCGTTAGACTCAGTGGGTTTGCTCGCCAATCTCCATTCTTCTTTTTCTGCGAAGCGCAGAGACTCTTCAGGTCTCCCTTCTTTATGATTGGCGATTTCCATACTTTGGTCGTCTTTGTCAGAACGGATCTTTCAGTTTGAATCTGGAAACCTTCTTTGTGTTTGTTGATTATCCTTCACTCTAATTCGTCCGGTTTCCCTGTGATTTGGATCCTTTTGATTCAAGACTTCGAATTATGTGTTGATTGTTGTTGTGTGTCTGTTGGCATATGTTGAATGTTGTTGTGTATTTGTTGGCAGTTGGGGGTCGACTGATATCTTAGTAGTCTTGGCGAGATTTTAGCAATCCGTTTGCTTCAATCCTTCAGCACTCTTGTAGGCGTTCTAGCCTTTTACTATTGTCTTCAGCAATCTTTGTTTATGTTGATTCTTTTAGCATTCTTCTATCTTCGAATGTACTGACTCTTCAGCATTCTTCTATCTTCAAATGTGCTGATTCTTTCAGCATTCTTCGATCTTCTATTCTAGTTCTATTACAACTCGAATAATCCTATACAAGACTTTTACAATTCTACTCGACACTAAGTTAGTAGAAGCTAGATTGACTTGAGCTTTGATGCACCAAAAATAATAAATATACACTTAAGATCAAGAGGTTATAATATTTCTAACAGTATTCCTAACGACACCAAGAATAACCTCATAAGCGAGCTTCTTTGGTCTCGTGATGAACACGACAGCTTGTGTAAAGCCTCAATTGTTGTAAGATCGGTTTTTTAATTCGGTAGAGTTTGTAAATGTATTTGTGCGTAAGTGTTAAACTTTTTAATTAGCCAAACTTTTTTGTCTCTCCGTGAATCCTTCTATTTATAGACGAAGATTGAAACATATATGTTGAATCTTTGTTCGTTAAATAATGCTCGTCCATTCGCCAATCTCCTTCTTTGTTTTTCGAAAAAGCACACACTCTTCAAATCTCTTCCTTGTTTGATTGGCTCTTTCCTCTATTAGCCGACTTGCCAGAACGAAACTTTTAGATAAATCATGAAATCTCCTTTTTATCGCTTGAAATTTTTTGATTCCAGGAGATTCCTTAAACTCTGGAAATTAAAGATCCTTTGATTTCGCAACTACGGATAATTGCTTGATTGCTATCGGGCATTTTGCTGAATTTATCATTTGTTTGCTAAGATCTTAGCAACCTTACTGAGACTCAGCAATCTGTTTGCTATATTTCTTCAACAACTGAGTTTGTTCACTGAGTGCCTTTAGCTATCTCTGTATGTTTGGTAGTCTTCCGATACTTCGTTGTTTGCTAGCAACCTTAGCAACCTTTGTGTTTGTTGAATCCTTCAGCAATCTCTTCGCACTTTGCTTGAGTCTTCTAGCAATCTTCTCGAACTTTACTGACTCCTACAGCAAACTTCAGCGATCATTTCTAACTCTATTACAACTCAAATAAAATCATCCTATACCGGACTGTTACAGTTTCGACACAATTCTAAGTTGCTAGGTACTAGATATGCTAGCTTTGATGCACGAAAACCATTACAAATAACATTAAGACCAAAGGGGTACAATATTCCCAATAATTTCCCCCTTTATGGTGTGATCAAAGCCCTTAACCTTAACTTACTGATCATGGGAAAGTAGATTACTGAGTTTACAAGAAATTCCTAGTAATCTAACTCAGCATATCAACTCCTTTAGACTCAATATTTTTCGAAAGTGTTCCCCCTCACCCCCTCAAAATAAGAAGGGTATTGCTCGATTAAAAAATTTATCACAAGTGAATGGCTTAACAAGAAAATGCTAGAATTTAAGCAAGCAAATAAGTACAAGCATCATTCACACATAAGATAAAACAATACACAATCGAACATGAACACAGACTCAACAGTCCAATCAATTTGTTGATTACACAAAGTGTGTGAGTTCAGCTAAAGCAAATAAATTCAGAATTGGACAATGAGATGTTGTAGTCAATCTCGGTTAGTTTCATTAAGATTTTTGCAGTAAAGTATTGTAGACAAACAAAAATTCACGGCTAATTAAAACGCGCCACGTGAATCCAAATAATTAAATATCAATTTATTTAATTTTTAGTAATTAATTAAACAAAATTCCTAAATCAAATAAATAGAAAGGGACATTTAATATATAAAAGCAATTATCCAATAAAAAGCCAACACATGTCAAGCTCACCACATATGAGAAGCATGTGATCACAATTCAATGGACGAATGAGATCGCTCCCACCTACACCCTAAACCTCTCAATTTTGCCTATAAATACAAGGCATTATTTAAGTAAAAAAAAAAAGGGATAAGTGTGGAAGGAATAAATTGAGGAGCTCAAGACTTGAAGGAAAAATTCTCTCCAAGGTTCAGACATTCGTTTGAATATTCATAGGAATTCTTCTTCATATTCAATGCGTTCTTCATCAAAATTCAAGTAATTCCTACGTTTGATTCAAAATCAAGGCTTGTAGCCCCTGAAGAATTATTAGAAACCCTTCAAATTTTCAAAGAAAGAGATCAAGGAGTGAATTCAAGAACAACAAGAAGATCAAGCTTCAAATTTACAAAGAACAAGGTCGAAGATCATTAAGAAATCATTCAAAAATGACGTTTAATACAAAAACAAGGTGAAACCCCTTTGGTTTAATGTTATAAAACTTTAAGATCAATTTCAAGAGGATCGACAGAGCCAGTTTCTATTGAAGACATCTAAGAACACTCGAGCATCAAGTTCAAAGAGAAGAATCAAAGGAAGAATAGAGATAGAATCCACAAAATGTATTTTAATCTGAGTTGAAATCAAATTATATCCAAATTCGTGTCTATTTAATTGAATACGATTTTCGTGATTACAAGTTCAACAAGAAACCCAAAACAAAAACTTACAGCAATTTCTGAGGATATAAAGAATTACTGCCCCGTTGCGGAAGAGTCAGAATCAACGATCCTGGAGCTGGGAGATCTGGTGACCTTGGTTAGATTGCTTAATAATTGAGCAATTATCTTCATAAATTTGTCCACTAGGGCATACCGCTCATCTCCCTTAAGTCTCTCTCACTGTCCTCTTTCTTACTTCTTTCTTCTTTATCTTCCTCTTCTTGTTGGACCCTGTTCCTACAAAAGCAAGAATTAATTCTTAGGTACGCGATCAACAGCGGGTCCTGCTGGATTAATCCCACAGGAATCCAGAATTTTGTAATCTTGATAGTTTTCTTGTCAACACATTTCACTATCTTTCCCTTCCTCTTGAAACAATGCAATGAATTAGCATGGGAGGGTGTAGTTATGTGTTGAGCCTTCATAGTCTTTAGAAAACGAGTTGGATTAGACTCAGGCCTCAAGTAAGTGTTCCTCTAACTTGGAGTTTTTGTTGGTTTCCTTGCAATCTAAGCAGATCTCTTAGCCTTGCTGGGTTGTGATGTACCTTCATAACAGATGGAACAATCTGCAGGTTTACATTCACTGACTTTGCTGACTTCCAATCAGCAGGTATTCTTTTCAACCATTGTTGATCGGTCAACAAAGGATTTTTCACCTTCCAACATTTCTGCTGAACTACCTTAACATTAATCCCTTTAACCCCAGCATTCTTCTGAACATTCCCAGTTGCTGGAAAAAAGATTATTTTCTTTGATTGCTGTGAGTTAGCATTCCTCAAGTCATTTTCTTCAAAACCAATTCCAGCAAAATCATTTGGACTTCTTTGAGCATGCAAAATTTCATCTAGATCTCTCGTGCTTTTTGAAAATCTACATTGACAAGATATTTGCATGGAGTTTTTTCTCTTTTAAAATTTTTAAACTTTCAGTAAGTGTGGAGAATTCACTCTTAAGTTTTTAAAAGTCCCTCATCTGCTGACCTAGATTTTTCAATCTCATTGGTCAAAATAGAAAGCTGAGATTTCAGAGAGGAATTTTCGTTTGCTGAAGCATCTTTTAAAGCATGAAATTTTGAAAATTCTTTTAAAAGAAGATCCACAGATACATCTCCTGAGTCAGAGCAATTTGTCTCAGGAGTGTCATGCAAATTTGTTGAACTAGGCATAACAGACATAGTAGAGTTTGCTACCTGGTTTTTTTTTACTGCTAGGGTTGATTCTGCCTCTTGTTCTTCGTCAGTATCATCATCACCATCATCATTAATCTTGTCCATGAACATCATTAGGACATCTTCCTCATCTTCTGAGGAGTAACCATCAACATCGTAGTCCTGGATGTCTGGAATTTCTGTTTTGGTCAGCAAGCTTCAGTGACTGCCTTCGATGCGTGCCTTTCAAAGATCTTTTTCAATCTCTCCCTTACTTCTTTGTCTACTCGAGGACATTTGAACTTTAAAAGATCAGAGGAGTTACATTCATAACAAGATCTTGGCACTTTTATTTTGGTCCGGTTCTCTGCTGGCTGAGTTTTCTAAGATTCTTCCTTCTTTGCCTTAGCCTTCGGCAAGAGCTTTTGTAACTTTTTCTTCTGTTCTTTCAGCTCACTAATGGAACACTCATCCTCTTTAGGTTGAGACCCACTTGCTGAGGTGGTCTCCATTGTTGGGCTGGATTGAGTTGAGCGATCTAAGTGGAATGGTTTCTTTGTTTTCCATTTCTAAGCATCTCTCTCTAGAAAGTATGTTGCGTCTTCAGCATGGTTCTCAACAGATGTAACGGTCCTTGAAGCTTCATTTTTGGTGATTTGTTGAATATCCCACCCATTGCCGGAAGCCGTGCAAATAATTCTTTCGTAATCATATTTGAAAGACCATTTTTTTTAGGCTTGTCACTTTGACAAACCAATCATCTTTGGGCATCTTCGAGAGCACCTTCGTGTTCATGTCCGCAAGTTCATATGTCACACCCCAATTTAAATAAAGGATAATTCATTAGGCGTATCGGGAGGAAATACGTGATAGGTGTGTTTGGAAAATGATAAATAAGAACATAAGCAACTAGAAGTAACCAAGAACATGTTAAATAGCAAAAGACGCCTCTCCGAAGAGGGATCAAGGCCCTTCGGATGACAATATTCAAAGTGTGATTACATCAACAGGAAAGTAAATAGAATAGAGTTTTAATAGTAGCAGAAAGTTTAAGAGGAAAATGCACATGAAGATACATTCTCCACGTTCTATCTAAAACAAAAGGAGAGGTTCCTTGCCAAGCAAACTCGTTTGTCGTCGTCACCAGCGTCAACCTGCACAATTTAGAAATAATATACAGTGCGGAGTACTTGAAGGTACCCAGCGGACACATGCTCAAAAATAAAAAAAAAATTGATTTAATGTCATTCCTTTATATAACAGCCACACACGGGGTTTTTACTTTTGAAAATTTCTCCCATCGTGCCAAAACCATTTATTTTTCTAATTGCACAATCTTTATCATTTCACATGTTATACTATCTGCAAACAAATGTGGTCCGGGAGGTGGCCACCTACACCGGTCACGATGCACATTCACAATAAGGCGCTACCTTAACGTGCCGACACACAGTGCACTAATCACTGGCATTTTCTTCACTACCAGGACACAATAGTTACAATTAAACATGCACACTACTATGTCACATGTTCTTCCCTAAGTGGTGATCCTCCATTTTATAGGATAGATAGATAAGCATCAAACATTTAGGCAATGACATAAGCTTTAAAATAAAAACATTCTATTTATTTCATCATTTGAGCTAAAAGCTCAAAATCAAACCGTTATTCGTTTTCATTTTAATGGAAAATTAGTGCCGACCTTTAGTAGGTGCGGTGCATCCTTGCTATGTCGCGCCGAACAAGGCTTCGGGATTTCCTAAGGAAATTTATAAGCTCCATAGGACAACTGGCATTTCATACTGAAGGAGAAATCATACCATTATTACTATTATTATTATTATTATTTGGGTCGAGTCTTCGGGACCTCCGAGCCTTGATTAAAAAGCGTTTATTGGCTCGAGTATGATTTGTAGAAATGCAATGGGAAGAATAAATCTTGGATCATCAAGGAAATTAATAAAGTATTCACAAAGCAAACGAAGTTATTGAAGTCTTTTCATGAACGGATCATAGGGGATTGTGGTTCGAAACAAAAGGTGTATACCTAATAAAGGTGGCTCACAAATGGCGATATTTAGCTCAAACAAACAAGGTTTAGTGTTGATTTTAAAATAACAATTGCGGGGATTCAAGTTGACAGGGTATAGAATAGACTTTTTGGGGTGGGTTAAGTGGTTAAAAAGAGATTTTTGTACCGCTGAAAAAGGGTACAAGGATCGAGCTTGGATAATGGTTCGAAACGACGAAGTTTACAAGCAAAGAGGTCTGAGTCGACCTCCATATTGGTCGATATGGTCGACATATTTCAAGTCGACAGACTGCATTCAAGTTGACCATATTGAAGCGGTTCTACACGGGTGCTCGGTGCATGTTTCGACAAACGGATTGTACGATAATAAAGCTGGATATCAGGGGTTTCGATAGCTGCCTCCGGTGTCATTTGAAGCAAAGAAACCAACATCGATCGATGCTCCCCAAAATCGATCGAAACACAACTATTTAGGCTGGTTGAGAAAGATATGTTTGGCTCAACTCGGTTGTTCAGACTCGTTTTAATGATTTTTAATGGTCTTAAATCATTTTTAAATAACTAATAACTTGATTAACCATGTCTTAAATAATTTCTCATAATCAAAGATACTAAGTTTTCCAAATAATTTCAAAATCCAAACAACTTCAAATAAGCATGGATTTTATTCTCCAAATTCCCACATCCATGACCACAAAGTCTCAAGTCTCTCAACCATCAACACATCATAATGATTCATAATTATCATGCTCCATAATATACTAAAAATCCTCAAAGCAAAGTCTCTAAAATTTAGATCTAAACATGCTTGATCCTTAATCAAATTTTCCAAGCTAGAAACAACATGCTCTCATTAATCAACACTTAAATATGCTTGGTCTCTAGTCCAAAAACATACATGCTATGAAATCCTCTTTTGTACTACATTCCATGATTATTCAACACATCACTACATTCTCATGCTTGATTTCAAAAAGAAGAAGGGCTTAGAACTTCAAAGCAAGGAGATTGGTGTTCTAGGTCACAAGAGGACTTACCCTTAATGTCCTTTGATTTCTTCCTTTCTTAAGCTTCTTTGGTGGTAAATCTAGCCTTCCAACTTGATCCCTTTCCATAGTTCATGGAGGAAAAACAAGAGAAGTGGATGGTGGTGATTCTCCAAAAAGAGGCAAGTCGAAGGTGTTTAAACAAGCTTCAAGAGCTTACCTTCAACCAAGGATCAAATATACGGGTCTCGGAGACGACAATCTTGCCGGAAGACAGTGGATGGAGCCTCCAATATGATGATTTTGGAAGAACTCACTCACTCTCACTCCCTCTCTATTATCGAAAATGAGGAAAGAAAAAGTGGGGGAGATTATGTAATTTCCCCACTTAAAATACATAAACTTGGTGGCCAAGTTTTGCAAATTAAATTAAAAGATAAATAAATAAGTAATACATGATTTTATCCAAAGGATAAAAGTGTTTTACATGGTGGGTAAGGAGGTTTGTTGACCATATTATTTATGGTAAGAAAAAATGGGTTGATGTGACTTTTGATTTTTGTGATGTGACACCATCGGTCAATCGAATGTCATCGACATTAAATTTCTACGAAAACTCGTTATGTGATACAATTTAATTGAATTTGAGTTGTTCCGATATATCTGATAAAATTTTGACATTCAAATAATTGTAGCACGTTTGCTCAGAAATAAATATTGAAGTACGTGTGCATGGTTTGTATGGCTTGCATTGCATGCATGAAGTCATAAACACTATTATAAAATAAGTTGGTGGTGCATCGATAGAATAATTGATCGGAAAATGATCGTATTACAATGAGAAATCTAGAAATTTCATTAAATAAAATAAGGGGTGTTACATCCCTCCCGCCTTACAAAAATTTCGTCCCGAAATTTTGTTAATTATAAAAGATTTTAGGATAGCGTTCTCTCATCTTATCTTCGAGTGCCCATGTGGCTTCTTCTACTCTATGGTGTCTCCATAGTACTTTCACTAACTTGACGCTCTTATTTCTTAGCTCTTGTGTCTTGGAATCCAAGATGGCTTCTGGTCCTTCTTCGTAGCTCAAATCTGATTGAAGTTGAACTTCTTCTTCCTTCTGGATGACGTGTCTCGGATCGAACACGTATTTCTTCATTTGCGATACATGGAAAACATTGTGGATATTGCCGAAGCTTGGCGGTAATGCTAATCGATATGCTACAGGTCCAACTCTTTCCAAAATCTCGTATGGCCCTATGTATCTTGGCTTAAGCTTGCCTCGGGGTCCGAATCTGACAATTCCTTTGGACGGCAAGACTTTCAGAAAAACTTTTTCGCCTACTTCGAACTCTAGCTCTATTCTGCGCTTATCCGCGTACGACTTCTGCCTATCTAGAGCTTCTTTAATCCGGACTCAAATTCCTCGGATTATCACTATCATTTCACTCACGGTGTCTGGCCCTAGAACTTTTCTTTCTCCAACTTCATCCCAGTATAAGGGGGATCTGCATTTTCTCCCATAGAGTGCTTCAAACGGAGCCATTCCGATAGTGGCTTGGAAACTATTGTTGTAGGCAAATTCTACAATTGGTAAGATTTGTTCCCATTTAGCTCCACGATCTAGGACCACAGTCCTCAACATGTCTTCCAATGTTTGTATGGTCCTCTCGGTTTGTCCATCAGCCTGTGGGTGGAAGGCAGTGCTAAAGTTTAGCCTTGTGCCTAACTCTTTTTGCAGACTTGTCCAAAATCCGGAAGTGAATTTCGTATCTCTGTCAGACGTGATAGTAGTATTCACTCAGTGAAGTTGGATTATCTCTCTGACGTATAGTTGTGCTAGTTTGTCTGAACTATAGGTGATCTATATCGGTCAGAAATGCGCATTCTTGGTTAGACGGTCCACAATTACCCAAATGGTTGTGTTCCCTCACTGGGACTTGGGTAGACTGGTGACAAAATCCATCGCTATCTGGTCCCACTTCCATTCAGGAATGTCTAGCGGCTGTAACTTCCCATACAGTCTATGATGCAGTGCTTTTACTTGCTGACACGCTAAACATCGTTCCTCAAACATGGCTACGTCCTTCTTCAAACCATCCCACCAAAAATTGAACTTCAAGTCCTTGTACATTTTAGTACTTTCGGGTTGGGCGGTGTATGGTGCTTCGTGTTCCTCTTTCATGATCTCATCTCGTACATCATAACTATTGGGCACACAAATTCTCCCTTCAAAAGTTATGGCCCCATCGGCTCCCTCTCGGAAACCTTTGTTTTTCCCATCCGTATCTTAATACTTAATTTCTCAAGATGGTCATCCTTTCGCTGCGCCTCTACAATCCTTGATCTTAGATCAGATGCGGTCACCAATGTTGCTAGATAGCTTTTCACAGTGGTTGGTGGCAGATTTACTTCGAGTTCAAGCTTCTCGAACTCCTTGATTAGTTTCAACTCTTGTGTGATCACGACGCTCATCTTAGTGGTGGTCTTTCTGCTCAGAGCATCTGCCACTGAATTGGCTTTTCTAGGGTGATAGTTGATTGTTAGGTCATAATCCTTGACCAATTCTAACCATCTCTTTTGTCTCATGTTAAGATCCTTCTGCTCAAAGAAATATTTGAGGGTTTTATGATCTGTGAAGATAACACACCTTACCCCATAGAGGTAGTGCCTCCAAATCTTCAAAGCGTGCACTATCGCAACCAATTCAAGGTCATGGGTGGGATAGTTCAACTCATGGGTCCTCAACTATCGTGACGCATAGGCGATTACCTTGCCTCCTAGCATCCGAACACATCCCAAGCCATTCTTTGAAGCATCGGTATATACCTCGAAATCTTTTTCAGGTTCCGAAACTGCTAAAACTGGAGCGGTTGTCAACAACTCTTTAAGCTTCTGGAAGCTTTCTTCACACTCCCCAGTCCAAGTGTACTTGATTCCCTATCTTAGAAGCTGAGTCATCGGTCTAGAAATCTTTGAAAATCCTTCTATAAATATCCTTTAGTATCCTGCCAGTCCTAAGAAGCTTCGAATTTCATTCAGCGTTTTTGGGTGATTCCAAATCTTTCGCCGCTTGCACTTTGGCAGGGTCCACTTTGATCCCGTCTGCTGACACGAAATGACCCAAGAACATGACTTCTCTGAGCCAAAACTCACACTTGCTAAACTTAGCATAGAGTCTCTCTGTCCTCAAAGTGCGTAGAACTGTTCGCAGGTGCTCTCGGTGATCTTTTTCGCTCTTTGAGTAAATTAAGATATCATCGATGAAGACTAAGAAGAAGATATCAAAAAATTGATGAAACACACGGTTCATAAGATCCATGAACTCTTTTGGTGCGTTCGTCAACCCAAAAGGCATCAGTACAAACTCGTAGTGGCCATACCTTGTCCGAAAAATAGTCTTCGGTATATCTTCTAGGCGAATCTTCAACTGGTGGCAACCTGACTTAAGGTGTATCTTCGAAAAGACTCTAGCACCCTTTAATTGATCAAACAAATCATCGATCCTTGGGAGGGGGTACTTGTTCTGCAGAGTTAGCATGTTTAACTCTCGATAGTCTATCACATCTACATAGATCCCTCTTTCTTCTTGACAAAAAGAACTAGAGCTCTCCAGGGTGATACACTAGGTCTAATGAAACCTAAATCCATCAGCTCTTGCAGTTGTATCTTTAGTTCCTGGAGTTCCTTCGGAGCCACTCTGTTGGGTGCTTTAGAGATTTGTGCAGCTCCTGGTTCGATTTCAATTGTGAACTCCAACTGCCTGTCTGGGGGTAGTCCAGGTAGTCCATCTGGAAAAACATCGGGAAACTCTCTTACTACATCGACCTCGGATATATCCGGTCCTTGTTCTTGCTTGAATTAGTCTTGCTGCCTGCAGGGCAGAAATTAAGGGTAACCTTGTTCATTTTCTCATCCCATGAAAGTGTACTAGCTTTTCTCCTGGTCGCTTGAAAGAAACTTTTCAATCCTTGCAGTAAATCGTCACATGATTGGTCTCAAGCCAATCCATTCCAAAGATCACATCGGTGTCCGCCATGTCTAGGATATTGAGGTTATCCGCACGTACCACAAAATATCCTAATTGGACTTCTACAATCGCGCACACATGCGTAGTTGTAACTGTTCCACCAGTAGGCGTGATTACGTTAAGATGTTGCTCAGCTTCTAAAACACTAAGTTGTAATTTCTTCACACATTCTTAGGAAATAAAGGAATGAGATGCTCCAGTGTCAAAAAGTACAACAATAGGTAGCTGGTTAGTCTGACCCATACCTGCTAGGTTGCCTTGGTTCTCGTTCTCCCTTGGTTGCTCAGTGGCGTAGGCTCTTCCTTGTCTAGCAGGTTGAGGTTCCAGCTGTGGAGGTTTTTGTGGTGGTGGCTTCAAGCTGTCTGACCGGTTCAGCTTGTTTTGGTTGGTTCCTCTGATTTTGGGGTCGGGCTCTTCCTCGTGCTGCCCTCAGTTGCGCATTGTGGTAGTTTCCCATTGGTTGATTCTCGGGAGGCTGGTTTCTGTTCCTTGACTTAAATTGGGAAGAGAAATGTCCCATCTTCCCATAGCTATAGCAAGTAGCTCTTGATGCGGTAAAAGTTCAATAGCAATAAACTCTCAACCACACACA
>JAPKLW010000133.1:65022-117817 GCA_026898455.1 Plectranthus barbatus | reverse complement strand
CAAAGTGGATTGCCCTGGAATCCTGTTTTCTCACTAGTTTTCTAAAATCATAAATTGAATCTTTTTATTTTATTATTGCTTTAAAATCAATTAGTTTAGATAAACCAAAACCCTTTTATGATTCGCCTAGATAGTAGTAAGATATCTATGTTTTAGTGCTTGGTTGTGTTTCGAGCCTGCAGTCCTTGAGTTCGATAATTTATTACTTGCCCTCTGCAGTGGTCTGTACACTTGCAGCTTTAGCGCGTTGCGAAACGCGCTATCAAGTTTTTGGCGCCGTTGCCGGGGACTGCAAAGATTTGCAATTAACACTAATTCTGATATTACGCTAATTACTCTAGGCTTTATTTTACGCAATTTTAATTTTAATTCTGTTTATTCTCTGTGCCATTCACGGTGTGTTTTCTTGTGCAGGTAGTGTATGCAAACCAGGGCAAAAGGTCCAGCTGCTGAACCTTTAGACCCAGAGATCGAGTCTACCTGCCGAAGAAACACCGCGAGAAGGAAGTTGGCATTTCAGATGGCTGACAATCAAGCGGCACAGATAGCTGAGCTGCAGAGGCAGCTCCAAGAGATGAATCTACGACTTCAAGAGAATCGGGCTCCTGAAGTCGTGAGAGCGCCCACTGTTGATGAGATGTACGAGCCTATGACTGACAGGCATCGTAATGCTGATTTTGGATTGAGGGTAGACACACCGAACTTTGAACTGAAAACTGGTCTGATACATACCGCCCAGCAGAACCAGTATGGGGGACTACCATCTGAGGACCCTCATTTACACGTTCAGAGATTCCTGTTGCTCTGCGATACAGTTAAGCAGAATCAGGTGCCTATCGACTATATTCGGTTGCACCTGTTCCACTTCACACTGCGCGACAGAGCCTTGTCGTGGTACATGACGTTGAACTGCAACGAGATCTCAACATGGGAAGAATTATGCAAGCTGTTTCTGATTCAGTTCTTTCCACCCAGCAAGACGATTCAGTTGCAGACTCAGATTTCACAATTCAGGCAGTTTTCTGGAGAATCACTGTACGAGGCTTGGGAGCGCTTCAAGGATCTCTTGCACTCCTGCCCTTGCCATGGTTTTACTGAGAAGCAGCAGATGTGTCATTTTTACAAAGGACTGGACAGGGAGACCCAGAAGCATGTGAATGCTTCAGCTGGAGGGTCACTGACTGCTAAACCACCACAGGAAGGGTTAGCTTTACTGGAAATGATGGCAAAAAGTGAGTACAACTGGCCAGCAGACAGGGATGATCACAGAATAGCAGCAGTTGATGACACTGGAGATTTAGTTGCTGAGGTTAAGTTGATGAGGAAAGAGGTGGCTGCTTCCACCAAATTACTGGAGACCCGGATTGCTAAGCTGGAAAAAAACCACCCGCAGCAAGGTTATGAGCAAATGGAAGATGCAAATTTTGTGAACCAGAGGAACTTCCAGAACAACAGGGGATATCCATCAGGGAACATGGCGTACCATCCCAACAATCGGAATCACCCCAACTTCTCCTACGCCAATCCAAATAATGCACTGCAGCCCCCACCTGGGTTTTCTGTAACCAATGGGGCAGTTGATGGTCCTGAAGAGCCAAGCATGAGGGAACTCCTCATGCAGTTTATTGCAGTGTCCAATGCCAAGACAAGCAAGATGGAGGGGGACATTTCTGAGTTGCAGACTGCTATGGGAGAAATGGGGAAGCATACGAAGCAGATGGATACACAGATCTCCCAGATTGCCAAGACAATCAGCAATCAGCACACTCCTGGAAAGTTTCCTAGCAATACCGTGGTGAACCCGACGGAGCACTGCAATGCCATTACCACTCGTAGTGGCAGAGGATATGAGGGCCCATCTGTGCCCACTTCTACACCTGTGCAACCTGAAGTTGCACAGCCTGCTCCCGTTCTTCCTGAAGAAGAACAAGATCAAGAGAACAGGGGTACTCACCTTGAGTACAGAACTCCCTACCCTGGCTATATCGCTATTCCTTGCCCACAGCGATTTGCTAAAAGGCCACCTAAGCCTGCTGACACGCCTGTGCAACCTGAAGTTGCACAGCCCGACCCTGTTCTTCCTGAAGAAGAACGTACTGAAAAGGGTAAAGAGGTCTGTCCTGAAGACAGACCCAAAGTTGCTGGTCCTACCGCTGTTCCTTTTCCGCAGAGGCTTGCTAAGAAGCAAAAGAATGAGAGGTACAAGCGCTTCCTGGAGCATATGAAGAAGATCCACATCAATCTTCCTCTGATTAAAGTGGTGCAGGAAATTCCTGGGTATTTGAAGTTTCTGAAGGACATGGTTACCCAGAAGAAGCCCTTTGGCGCGTTCGAGACAGTAAACCTCTTCGAGGAATGCAGCGCCATTATTCAGAAGAAGATGCCAGTAAAAAGGGCTGATCCAGGATGCTTCTCAGTCCCTTGTACCATTGGGGGACAGAATTTTGAGAAGGTCCTCTGTGACTCGGGGGCGAGCATAAATCTGATGCCCCTATCCATCTTCAAGAAGCTGCAAATTGGGGACATCAAACCAACTACCATCAGGCTTCAGATGGCTGACAGGTCAGTGAACTACCCTAAAGGGGTAGTCGAGGATGTACTGGTGAAGGTTGGGAATTTTGTTTTCCCAGCCGATTTCGTGGTTTTGGACATAGAGGAAGACAGAGGCATTCCGTTGATACTTGGGAGACCATTTCTGAACACCGCGGATGCACTGATTGACGTGAAGAAAGGAGAGCTGAGCCTGAGAGTGAATGATGAGACAGTCACGTTCTCCATCTGCAAGGCCATGGATAAGAAGAACTGCGGTGGGCGATTCAAGGACTCTGACCAGATTCCAGACACTGATCTACCTGATCCCTAGGTCCACCTCTACTGTGTCTAGCTACAGACAATAAATAAAGCGCTTGTTGGGAGGCAACCCAACTTTCTATCTCTTTCTAGTTATTTAAATTTATGTTATTTCGTTTTATTTTCATATTTTACGTTCACTTGTGGTTCTTGAGTTTGTTGGTACAGGAACAGAGCTCGAAGTACTAGAAGTTGCATAAGTCTATGGCCAGAGCTCGAAGTACTAGAAGTTGCATAAGTCTATGGCCCACTCTCCACCGCAGTGAGATTTATCGAGGTTCACCACACATCTCCGTAATCCTTCTTCCTCCACAAACTTATTCTCTCCTGTGTATCGAATAAGTTTGGGGGGAGGGGGAGATGATCGGTCGATGTGTGTTTCTTCCTTATTTCCTTTTGTGTTTTAAAATTTCTGGTGTTATTAGTTTGGTTATTTGCTTGGTTAGAGTTGATTAGGATTCTTCGTTTTATTTAATTTTGCTGAGTCTGTACTAGGAACTTGGACTTTGGATAGGAAAGAATTAATAGGGTGTTTATTTTTGCGTTATTGATCAAGTTTATGATGACAGCCCTTTCTTTCTCGTGAGACTTGTATTGATTGCTGTGAATGATTTGGTGATGTGTGAATGGATGAAATTGATTTTGGCCTCTTGAATAAGCTTATAGCCATGTGAGAATTTGAGCCTATTTTTGTTTCATTGAGAGTATGTCGCTGTGCATTTGATCTCTAGAACTTGCTCTGGTTTCTTGCTCAAAATTGCGTAGGAGAGTGTCAAGGATTTAGAGATGATCTTAGGCCATCGTTTCATGAGCCACAATGAACCCAAACACTAACCCGATGCATACTCCTTTGTTAGCCCAGTTGAGCCTGAAAACCTTTTCTTTCTTAACCCGGATTATAGGAGGTGTGGATGGATTTGTAAGGGTATCCAACAATGTTAGGTGGTGAATATAGAATCTGAGTCTAAAGCTTTATGAGGGGCTGTCTTCGTTAGTTACATTATCACAAACACTGTCTTCTATACAATTTTATCCTTGGAGAAACCCCTTTGAGCCTGTACTTTTCTTTCTTGTCTATGAGTCAGGAAAAGTGTTGTAGTCCTATCTTGTCTATGGGAAAGGGCTATATACAGGTGCATGGTATCTTGTCTATAAGATTTAGGTGAAATAAAGGGTAGATTGGTATCTATTGTTCATGATTAGCCTTAGAGTCCGTGGTTTTCTGTTCTTGTCTATAAGTGAAAGCCTGGATTCCTTCTTGTCTATGAGTTGAGGTGAAAACAAAATATGGTGGGCAATAGTTGTAATATTTGTCTTGTCTATGAGACAATATTTATAGGAGGATAAGAAATCTTTATTTTGTGTTCAAAAGAAGGTTGGTCCTAAAAATCTGCTGTTGCTAGTAGTTTGTGTTATTTGGTCAGATATGTGGTATGTGATGAGGAATAGTTGGAGTGAATGGAGTTATAAGGATGAATTTATTTAGTCACTTTTAGCCAAATTTTCCATACCTTTCACCAATGTGCCTACATTAGAACCTGAATTAAAGACCTTTTTGATCTTTATCCTAGCATTCCCATAGTCAGTGGAGAGTTTAGACGATGAGCAAGCTTATGGTAGAAAGAGTGTGCAGTTGACAATTTGAGAGTATACACTAACCTTTCTTACAATTTGAGCGAAATATGAGTGATACACTATCCTGTGAGAAGCGAACTTTTAGAGGTCAGGATTGAAATTGTCTGTTTGCATTCAACTGATGAATATGCAGTGATTGGTGTGGGAATCACAACCCTATTTTGTGTCTGAAACATCTAATGATCAATTAATGCACCCCCTCGTGTTTATCTTAGTTTTATTTCATCTTTTTCATTGTTCGAGGACGAACAATAGTTTAAGTTTGGGGGGTTTGATAAACACTCACTCTGTGCATTTTATTGATAGGTTTATGTTTAGATTATACGTTAGACTGAGCCATTACGTGATGTTTTCATGCGTTATTCTTATTCTTTAAGAAATTATTACGTTTGGTTTGTTTGCCGTTGTTTTGCACAGATTTTACGCGTATTAGAGGTCAAATGGGATGATTGAGCAAGCATTTTAGGAGTTGATCACTGTTGGTTTGCACTGGGAAGAGAAAGAGTTAGAATTTGCGGAAGGTGTCGTGCAAATGGAGGCTTCGTGACACAAAACCGGCGAGGGAGGTGCACAACCGGCGACTGTGTGGGAAGGCCGGCGATCGCCGGCTGTGCTGGTGGATCGCCGGCCATGTATTTTTCCTCTCGACACACAACCGGCGACTGGGTATCACGGCCGGCGATCGCCGGTTATGCCGGTGGATCGCCGGTCGCGTATTTTTTTCTCGAAACAGAACCGGCGACTTCCCTTCCCTTCCTGCGCTCGCCGGTTGTGACTTCTCCACTCGCCGGACGTGTAAATTTGACGTATTCTTGCATATCTTTTGGCCCAAGAATCAGATTTCTTCCATATCTTTTGAAATTTAAAATTCCCATCTATAAATATGAGTTCCAAAAGCCTTGAAAAGGTTCCTACTTCCTCCCACTCCCTACCATCGTCCTTCTTTAATTTCCTGAGACTAGAGAGAGAATGCACAACAATTCATGGGAAACTTGAAGAGCATGCCAGGATTCGAAGATTGAAGACTTTTACGGGTTTTTCAATTCCATGTTTTCTGATTTTATGACTCTTCATTCCTTTGTTTTTCTGGGATTTAGCATGATTGGCTAAACCCATTTGTGGATTCTAGGGTTTTGAAACTTTGTATTTATTCATTCAACAGTTTATGCAATTTAATGTTCCTTTTCCTTTGATGTTCTAATTTAATTTGGGATTTTTAATAATTGCGATTAACTGGCCATTAATTGTGATTTGAATTGATAGTTTTTGAACCGAGAGGTCTAGGTAATCAATTAAAACGCAAATAAATTAGATTTATTAGAACAATTGTCCGAGAGGAAATTGAACTTTTAAAGGGTTTCAAAATCTAAGGTTTTTATCAAGAGTAAACGTCCTTTTGCGCATCCGAGAGGAGTCACTAGGTCTTTTATTTCCATGTTATGGTTTAGAGTCCGAGAGGATCACCTGATAACACTTTCGCGATTGCTCACATCTCTGGAAATTAAATTGGGATTGAATTGCATGAAAACGTTGTTTGTTTAATATTCAAAGTGGATTGCCCTGGAATCCTGTTTTCTCACTAGTTTTCTAAAATCATAAATTGAATCTTTTTATTTTATTATTGCTTTAAAATCAATTAGTTTAGATAAACCAAAACCCTTTTATGATTCGCCTAGATAGTAGTAAGATATCTATGTTTTAGTGCTTGGTTGTGTTTCGAGCCTGCAGTCCTTGAGTTCGATAATTTATTACTTGCCCTCTGCAGTGGTCTGTACACTTGCAGCTTTAGCGCGTTGCGAAACGCGCTATCATGTACCCAATGGAAAACATACCCGAAAACATACGATATATATGGACGCTATGCAACTCACACAGATGTACACGGGGTTTTGTTGAAAATAACCGTGCCATCCAAAACATTTTATTTCACACGCGTGCTATTTTACATGATATTATATTTGTTATATCTGGTGTAACTGGAAGCTGGCCGACTTCCAAGTCACGATGAACAGTCAGGAATGATTACACACTCAACCTACTGTCATCTAAGTGCACTAGTCTCAGAATTTACATTTGAGACCCGATCATTTACAAGTTCACCTTGGATCCAAAAACATGTGGGGGCTTTTCACCCCACTTCATAATATGTGGGGGTTGTACACCCCACTTCACAATTTGTGGGGGCTTTTCACCCCTTCATTTAATGAATTCTAGCACAGTAAGAACCTAGTTCCAAATTCATTAATATAATTCTCTGTCGATGGGAATCGACAGAGGACAGATATAATAGCACTAAACATGCATAGCATCTCATTTAAAGTAAGAAATTTTAACACATTTTGAAAAGAAAACACATTTTTCTTTTATACTAAAATAGTTTCCCACCTGGTGTTAGGCTTTCTATAGAACGGATGCTTTCCCGCTAAATGAGCTTATCTTTCTCAACTTTCAATTTCCTACAATAATCAGGGATAACTAAATTAGGATTGATGATCTAGGACAACGACAAACTTAACCAATCCGAGAATCAATTCACAATCGAACCCAAACTCAACATATATCTATGATTTTTCCTTCAATCCAAACCAACAATATTCGTATTCAACCATATCTCAACGCATGCTTTTACACCTAACATGCTCCTATAATCATAATATGAACTCATGGATTGAATATAACTCGAATAGGAAAGAAAACGGGTCAAGAAATCAAGTTTTATCCAAAAAGACGCAGCCCGTCCTGAACGGAATAGACAGCGTGATTTGGCTCGCCAAGTCGTGGGCTGTCCCGAACGGGACACACCCATCCTGAGCGGGATAGGTGCCCCTGCTGATGTCCACCTTCGCTGAGACGTGTCCCGAACGGGATACTTCCGTCCCGCTCGGGACGCGTCGTCTTCCTCGCGCGTTCTTGCGATTTAAACCCTGCAACTTGAAAAATCTCCCATCATACCCATCCAATTTCACATGCAAACATATAAACACCTTCCTCACTCGTCCTAGATCATGAAAGCAAGATCCAAACACGAAAATCACACCAAAATAAAGAATGGAAAGAAGCTCACCGGAAAACCTTCTTCATGGCGGCGGAGCTCTATTCCGGCAACCAAATTTGTGCTTTAAGTTACCAAAAAAATCTCTACACTATAAGGAATACATTCCTAACATCAAAACTCAATTTTATAGCCGAAATGACAAAATTTAAATCTTAAACCCGGAAAATCCAAGGTGATGAACATCCTACCTTCTCTCTTCGATATCTTCGTCGATTTTTCACCTCTCGACGCCCACTTTAGCTCGAAAAGAAGCTTGAAGGAAGATCTTTCCGATGGTGGTGGTCTCTCGGTCTGGGGTGGCCGGTGTTGGCCGGAATCGGTCTGGGAATGGAGCTGACGAGGTGGGTTCTTGGAATTTGAGGGGAAAGTTGGGAAATAATTGTCTCTCTCTCTCTCTACACCCTTACCTTATATCATGGTAAATGAAATACTTCCCTAATGCACCCACATACATGGTAAATATATTTACTCCCCTTCACCAACACACATAATAAGGTCCCCACTCTTAATACACAAGATCTCTTCATCCTCCATGTGTCACCAATGTGACATGCAAAAGCCACAAATTTTATTTAATAGGACAAGGTCTCCCCTTTCACTTGTCCTTTTCAACAAAATTAAAATACATGAAGAATCATGCTCAGTTTCCAAATTCAAGTAATATCAACTCATAGCATACTCCCACCTTATTAAATATCCAATTAACCATGATAATTCCTTCCAAATTGAATAATTAATCTAAGCTCGATTTAGGAATTTTGATTTCTCGGACGCGATAGAATAAAATCGAAAGCTCTAAAACAAACTAAATACTCAAAATTAAGGAAAATTCTCTTTATAAATTCGATTAAGCGATACAAGAGCTTAATTTCACTCGGGGTATTACATCATTTGTTTGTTGTTCGCCATATTTCTTCAGAAACTCGGTTTGTTAGCTGAGTGCCTTTAGCAATCTCCATATGTTTGCTAGACTTCCGATACTTCGTTGTTTGCTAGCAACCTTAGCAACCTTTGTGTTTGTTGAATCCTTCAGCAATCTCTTAGCACTTTGCTTGAGTCTTCTAGCAATCTTCTCAAACTCTGCTGACTTCTTCAACAAACTTCATCGATCATTTCTAACTCTATTACAACTCGAATAAAATAATCATATACAGGACTTTTACAATATCGACACAATTCAAAGTTTCTAGAGACTAGATATGTTAGCTTTGACGCACCAAAACCATTACAAATAACTTTAAGACCAAAGAGGTATAATATTCCCAACTATAATTTTTTGCTGTTAAACAAATTATATTTTGACATTCTTTTGATGTTGTTGAACCTTGAATTTCACATTACTTTACTACTCGAGAAGCCAAGATCCCTTCTCGAGGAGACACATTTAACTCTTTTGAATACTTGGGATAAATGTTAATTGATTTTATCCATAAATTGTGTGTTTTGCTCATTTTAATTGCTATCTCAAATGCATGTCTCGCACCATGAATGTTAATTTATGCTTTATTTATAAATCGGGGTATGACAAAGTAGAATTTGGTTGTATAATTATGATGAATAATATTTTTAAACATAAATTGGATTAATACGGACAACCCATCGGGTTATGGGGTTAGCACTATCGAATCTAGGGGTGAGCAAAACCAAACTGAAAACTGAACCAAACTGTAAAAAGGCAGTTTCGGTTCGTGTTGGGAAATTGTTCCTAAATCTCCCTTAGGATTTCATTGTAAAAGATTTTGTTGGATCAAACCTTAGTAAATGGTCGATCATTTGCTGAACTCTAGAATAGTCTAGCATATCTTGTAATGTCCTGTATAGGCCAAGTATTGAGTTGTAATAGACTAGTTTGCTAGAAGTTCTCCCAGCAGAAACCGAAGAATGCTATATGCTAGAAGACATGTGATAGCAGAATGCTAAGGAGTTAGCATTTGCTAACATCCAGCAGATTGCAAAAGAAGCTAGCAATCAAAAGTCGAAAGAATCAAATACAATCAGAACAACTGCGGAAGTACCAGCAGTCGAAAACATAACTAGCAGATTGCTAAGGATACCCATCTAGCAGATCGTGTTAAAGGAGCTTAGCAGAGCAAGACAATCAAAAGCGGATGTTATACTCCCGTTCTCACAGAAGTACACACGGAGGACAAAGCTTTCCCAAAGTAGTTCGGAAAGTATTGTACGACGCCAAAAGCAACTGAAAAAGTCGAACCACTCTTGGATGAAGGAGTTGTTGTGCCTAACGGGTATGGAGATTCAAAGTTTGAATCTCCAAGTGTAAAAGGCAAGTCCAAAAGTGAAAGACAAATACTGCTTCTATCACTACCAACATTCGCGAACATCCTAAGTGAGAGATTCTTTTAACAAAGTGAACAAGTGAAAAGTAGTAAGTTGAGAGCACGAGATAAAGAGTATTCAAAGCCCTCAACAACCAGGAGTGTCTTCCATTGAATATCTGACACTGCTTTTTAGAGATTCCTTAACTTCTGTTGAGAATCTTCAATCATTGGGATACCTTCCATCCTAAGAAGATCCAACAGTCATTTCTGAAAGGGATTGACTCTGACGGGCATTAGCCGCAAACCAGAAAAGTTAAGAAGCAAGCTATAAAAGCTTCACGACAGCGTAGGACAAGTTTCACGAAGATTTAGCCCTTGACTTGGCCGAAGCTGTGGTCTGAGAAGAACGAAGTGACAGAGCATAGCTTTGTCGTGGCCGGTTCGAAAGTTCACCGCCTACTGCAAGTGTTCGGCAATTCCTTGTATTTCGTATACTTTCTTAGTGAAATTCTTAGCACTTCGGCTAAGGAGTGGACGTAGATCTGTTTGGATTGAACCACTATAAATATTGTGTTCTTTCACTATTTTATTACTTACAGCCCTAAGTTGGATTTGAAACCTAGCAGTCATACTACTAGTGTATATCTGTGAAAGAAACCTTAATCATACCTTGAGCTTATTCAATATTTAATAACGTAAGTGCAAGTGATGTTTACTTATTCCGCTACATTTCGTGTTTCTGTTTGAACATGACGACTCTGATAAATTCGGACCATCAAGTGGTATCAGATCAGGAGGTTGTAAGACCGACTGCTTCTGAGTCGCTTTAAGACCAGATCTATCTTTTCCTTGCGCTGTTACTGTTGTATCTTGTCTGTCTAGCTCAGGAAGTTACTTAAGGCATGAACTAAATGATGAACCACACACTTGGGAAGTACACAAAGGAGAATTTCAAGTCATGGAAGAAGCTTGCTCTTATACGGCTCCAAAGCATACATCCAGAAAGGGCAGATGTACTTCAGAGAGGTCCAATAAAAATTATGAAAGCTAATATTTTTGTAGGACCTGCTGCTGATGGAGAAGAACAAAGACCCCAAATGGTTGTGAAACCTTACGAAGAATACACAACAGAGGACAAAAAGAGAGCCCAGTTGGAACATTTGGCAAAGAAGCTAATCATTGACTCTCTACCACGGTTGATGGCTGATAAAGCACTTGACTTTGACACTGCCAAAGAAATGTGGGACTATGTCTGCAAATCTTCCCAAGAAACAGACCAGATGAAGCGTAACAAGTTACAGATAGATGTTGACAAATATGAATCTTTCTCTATGATTGCAGGTGAATCTATACAAACCATGGAAGAACGATTCAATACCATTATAGGAGAGCTTCGCAATCTGGGCAAAAAATATGAAATTGGGGAGATGAACAACAAGATTATTTCTAAACCACATCCAAGGGATGATTGGTTTGCAATGATGACGAGCTTGAGTGAGAAAGACCTCATCAACATGTCTACATCCGAGGTATTTGCACAACTTAAAACTCACGAATTTATCATACAGCAATCGAAAAAGAATGAAGCGGCCGTGGCACAAGCTTCATCAACACTCGCTGCTAACTCTGAGGATCTAGCGTACTTTGCTAAGAAGGACTTCAACAAGTACAAGATGAAGAAGCCCTTTCATAATCAAGAGAGATCTGCTCCAACGCCACCAAGAAAGGAGGTTGTCTTAACCTCAGGTTCTCAACCTGTTGATCTGAAGATCAGTGAGCTGGAAGAGCAGAAAAAGAAACTTCAGAAGTTGATGATGGAAGCTAAAGCTGAAAAAGTGGCCAAAGAAATCCAGCAACCATCATCATCTACCCGCTCAGCAGAGCAAAAGCCTAGGACGTGTTTCGAATGTGGTTCGCCAGATCACTTAAATAATGAGTGTCCGAAAGTCAGCAAGGAAGAAAGAGAGCGTCTAAAGCAGAGATTCGAGAGACGTGCTGTTAAAGCAGTCACCAGGGCGCTGCTGATGAGGATAGAGGCTCATGATATCCCAGATAATGATGAGGAATATTACTTTTCCTCAGAAGAAGATGATGAAGAAGCCATGCTAGTCTTGATGGCCAATATTGTTGATGATCAGTTCGCTAATGCTGATACTGCACAGAATGCTGAATCGGCTCTAGCAGTCGATGATAATGAGGTACTATCTACAAGCATTCCTAGTTTTGCAACTATTGAAGAATCAGAGGAATTCTCTTTAGATTCTGAGGAAGACTATCTCACGAAGCTAAGTGTAGAATTCTAAAAAATGTATGAAATCAAGAATGTTATCATTGGGGAGAACACCTCACTAAAACTTGAAATTACATCTTTGACCGAGGAAGTCGAAAGACTAAGGTCTGAAAGTGAGGAATTTTCAAAACTCAAAGCTGATTACTCCAAATTGTCTGAGAAATTTCAAAATCTTGAAAAGGAGAATCTTGCTTTGAAAAGCAAACCCAAAGAAAATTGCATTTGTACATACACATCCAGCAAGGCAGTTCTAAATGCCATTGTTAGCCAACAGAGACATCATAATGATCGATCTGGTTTAGGGCTTGGATATTCTGAAAAAGCAACGCCTTCTAAGCAGAAAATGATCTCATTCGTTTCTGCTGGAACGACTACTGCTAAAAATTCAAGGGAAAGGACACTGCTGAATCTTCGAATGCTCAGTAGAATGCTAAGCATAGGGATTGGCACAAGCAGAATGCAACTGCTAAACCTCAGTAGAGGACACAACAAATTAATGCTGAGCAGCCTACTAAGCGGCCCCCCTAGCAGACCCAAGAAGGAATGCAGAGCAACATGTTCCTAATGCTAGGAAAGCAATTCCTTCATTCCCTAAGGGCAAGCAGGTAGTTCAATAACATACTGTAAGACCTCTGTACCATTCTTACACACCACATAGGAGGAACACCTATGTGAAGCCTGAGTCCAAAACATTTCCATATCAAAGGACAAGGAAGGCTACGCACACTACAACACCTAGACCTAATAATGCTAAGCATATTAATCAGAAGGTCGAGAAGGTAGTGAAGGATGAGATCAATAAGAAAATCTTGAATATCACTAAGATGTGGGTTCCGAAAGGAACTTTGATCCACGCTAATCCTACAGGAGGACCCGATGCTAAACAGGTACCTAAATCAACTTGATTAATTGTGTTACAGGAACAGGATCCAAATGCTAAAACGTCAAGCATATCAAACGAATGGATCCTTGATAGCGGCTGCTCCGTACATATGACGAGGAATGAGGAACTATTCTCAGATATACAAAGATTCTTTTATGGCCCCAAAGTCATGTTCGGAGATAATAGCGAAGGGAGAGTTGTTGGAAGAGGATGTATTGAGCGTAATGGCTTAAGGATCGTCAACGTAGCTCTCGTCTCCAACCTCAAACACAATTTACTGAGCATTAGCCAACTATGCAAAAATGGGTACACTGTATCATTTGTCAATACTGGTCATTCTATTGCTGACAATGTTACAGGAGAAGTGAAGCTAAGAGGCATCCGCAAGGGTGGCCTATACATTGTTGATTGGCAGAGCGGTCAACCACACTCGTGCTTCCTGGCATTGAACAAAGAGGAAACTACATGGTTATGGCACAAGAGGTCGAATCATCTTAATTTCAAAACCATTAACCATCTTGCCAAGAACAAACTTGTTGTAGGTCTGCCTGCTGAAACTTTCCGAAAGGAAGGTGTATGCAAAGCTTGCCAGCAAGGGAAGCAGACCAAAGCCTCGTTCAAATCAAACCCAGAGAAGGCTACATCAGGGAGGATCCTTGAGCTCCTGCACATGGATCTATTCGGACCAATCACACCATCCACTATAAGCAAGAAAGTTTATACGCTTGTGGTTGTTGATAACTTCTCCAGGTACATATGGGTTCGCTTGCTAAGGACCAAGTACGAAGTCAAGATCATACTACCAGAGTTGATTCTTAAAGAACAAAATAGCAAAAAGGTCACGGTGAAGAGGATCAGATCAGATAATGGAATCGAATTTTGCAATGGAATCTTGATGGATTTTTGCGCAGAAGCCGGTATTAATCATGAGAAGTCCGCTGCTAGGACTCCCCAGCAGAATGGGTTAGCAGAGCGAAGAAATAGGACTTTGAAAGAAGCCGTGCGGTCCATGCTTGCTGACTCTGGATTGAGTGGAAAATATTGGGGAGAAGCAGTGAAGACCACATGTTACACTCAGAATAGGAGCCCGATCAATGGCAGATTCAACAAAACTCCTTAGGAAGTGTACAATGGTCGTAAGCCTTCGATCAATCATCTTCGTGCTTTCGGTTCGACATGTTATATCCATAACAATGGGAAGTCAAAACTTAACACTTTTTCGCCAAAATCTGATGAAGGTGTTTTCCTGGGATATGGACACCCTTATCACAAAGGCTATCGAGTGTTAAATAAAACAACTCAACTTGTGGAAATAACATGCAATGTTATTTTTGATGAGTCTACTTTAGTGCGTAGGGTTATCAAAGAGCAAAGGGATAGCAATCATGAGACCAATGATGTCCATGGTCAATCAATCTTAAACTCTTTCGAAAATATGAGTATTGATCCGACTAGGTCTATGAATGATGCTAATCAAGCAACGACGCACTCAGCAGGTGACCAGACTGCTGACTAGGCCAATGATGCTAATGATCATGCTGAGGCCACTTCACCAATTTATCTGAATGATAATTTGGATATTTCGGGAATTCTTGATGATCAAGACAATGTGAGCACTGCTGAAGATCTTGGCAAGGCATTGCTGAGATTCCCATTACTGAGGAACCTATTGCTGAGATTCCAGCTGCTGAAGTACCTGCCGAAGAGGTTCCTATTCATGAAGATCCTGTAGCAGAAGTTCCGGTTGCTGAAGAAGTCCCAGATAATGATGAACGAGCTGCTGACAATCCAGATGTTGAGCACCAGGCGAATGACGAAGGGAATTTTGTAGCAGACAACAATATAGCAGGAGAGACAGATGCTGAAGTTCCAGCACGCATAAGACCTGCATGGCTACGTGCTCATCCTCTAGAAGATGTTCTTGGAGATGTCAATGATCCCATTTTGACGAGACAAGGGAATGCAATGCTAGCCTGCTACATATCTCATGAAGAAGTTGTACTAGATCCAGATTGGGTGAAAGCTATGCAAGAGGAGCTTGCTGAGTTCACATGTAATAATGTGTGGGAACTAGTAGACAGACCAGAGCATCAAAGATGAGACATGCTTAGTAGTCAGGAATAAGGCACGTCTCGTAGCCAAAGGATATAGGCAATGTGAAGGCATAGATGAGACGTTTGCTCCAGTAGCAAGGCTGGAGGCAATCAGATTATTCCTCGCGTATGCCGCATATTATGAATTAGCTGTGATGCAAATGGATGTGAAAAGTGCCTTTCTAAATGGTGAGCTCAAAGAGGAAGTCTATGTTGAGCAACCACCAGGCTTCGAGCAGGGAAATCAGGTCTATCGACTTAGAAAAGCCCTGTATAGCTTGAAGCAGGCACCAAGAGCGTGGTATGGAACTCGATCTATGTTCCTACTAGCTAATGGATTTAAGAAAGGGAGGATTGATCAGACTCTCTTTCGTATCGAAGATGGAGGAAGTATTCTGCTAGTCCAAATATATGTTGACGACATAATTTTCGGATCGAAAAACCAAGATTTATGTGATTGGTTTTCCAAGCTCATGACTAGCAACTTCCAAATGAGTATGATTCCGGAAACTACTATAAATAGCATTTTCCTCTGCATAGCAAGTAGAAAGGAAATCTTGCAGATGTGTTTTGTGGAATGAATGGGGAGCAGAGCAAACAAATTGCTCAAGCCCATTATGGCTCAGCATAGCCATTACTTCCTCTGCCACTGTATAGTTGTATTCACATTCCGTGTACAAACCCGACACGTCGAGGATGTGGTTCCTCATCACATAAAGATCGAAATGAGAGTTCATTGTTTTTTCGGATAAGAAAGAAGAGGTATTTTCGAAGATATCAGAGAAGACAAGTGTTTGAAGGCAGATGAGTGAAGAACATAAGTCACTATGGTAGTGGTATTTATAGCCATATACGCCATGAAGACTGACCGAAGCAAATCCTTAGAAGATCGCAATTATTATGCACGTCTCTCGGAATTCGAAGAATCGTGGAGAGAGATGAATCGCCAGATAAGCATTGCACATCTAATCGGAGGATGATATGATGGATTACAATCAGCCGACGAATGGCTCAAGACCATCATCACATTATATTTAATGTTGTACATCACACTCAGCATATCTAAGAAGGTGACTATAAATTGGGAAGGGACGCCACATAGACGTTGCTAACCCATGACAAATCGCTGCATTCCACATCAGCTGATTGCTGAGTCTGTGCTATCAGCAAATCTCGGAAGCGTACATCAGAAGATTGTGGATTACTCGTTATTGTGGATTTTTAATTCAATGAGACCCGTCAAATGCATTTAATGCATACAGGTGGCTGCGACGAATCATGAGGAGCCAGGACTAAAGCAATCGAGGTCGTTTTGGAGTATGGGAAACCATACGGAGAGTCGCGCCTCATCTAAACCGTTGATTATATCCACTAAAGAGAAATCCCAAACCGGTGGATTAAATATCAGAAGGTATATATACGTATCTTTGTCCCAAACACACCTTTTTCAGACGACAAAAATTTTGAATATTTTCTTCTAACTCCCGAGCCTTACCCTCTCACAAAAATCCCTCTCATACACTATCTTTGAAACCCTAGCTCAAAATCAATGGCAGAAAATCCTTCTTCTTCATCTACCCAAAATCTTGAGTCAGATAATTGTTCCCCCATGCCCCGCCTTTCACCAACCACCTTCATTTACCCACCTACCACAGGGTCACCACTGCATGAGCGACATGCACCCGGTTTCACTGGGATAGTGAAGAAGGAAGATATTGATGAATCGATTCCTTATGGTCAACTGGTAGTTATGGCCCGGAAGAAGTAGTTGTCCGGCCACTCAAAGGAATAGAGGCGTCTAGCCCAAATCATGAAGGACAAGATTCTCTACATGCCTCTTGCTGCTACTCACATCTTAGAATGGATCATGAAGATCCTTGACTCCGAATTACTCGTAAAATACCTATCCACTGAACCTGATCACTTCCATCCTCACACGGTTTCTGAGTTCTACGCTAGGGTTGTGATGAATGATGACCAGAAGTCGTTCAAAACCTTTGTTTATGGCAATATTGTAGAAGTAAGTGTCGAACTCCTCTCGAGGACCTTTGGGCTTCGAAATTATGGTGAAAGAATCTCTCAGTATAAGGTGCACGATGTGGCTGAGATGGAGAGGCGCTGGAATCTATGGAAAAAGCATGGGGAGCTAAAGGACTAAAAAGGCTAGATTATCTCCTTTAAGGTTGCTACCCCTATTAACACTCTGACGGATGATTACAAGACCCTTGCAGAGATGGTGATTAAGATGTTCCAGTGTGATGTTGGTCATATTCAGAGCTATTTGCTAAGAAGTATGCTGTTATGATGGCATTAAATGACAACATCCAAGGCAATTGGGCTGAGTTTTTCTTCGAGCGATGGGCTGAGCATGCTCGGAAAAATGACCACATGGTCATAGATGGGACGTTCTCATCTAATGTTAATTTTGGCCTGAAGATCAGCAAATATCTAGAGATGTTGTTCACACACAAAGGGACTGATCGAGGTGTGAAGCTTCTACCCACGAATTTTATCCCGGTGACAAGGAAGGAGGCCAAACCATTATTTTTTAAACAACCTCGTAAGCTGACTGGAAAATCAAATGTGGATAAGGACAAACCTATATCTCCTGAGGAAATAGATGAAAGAAGTTTGGGATATCCAGAGCTGCAGCTGGCCATCCCTGTGTCTGCTGAAGAAGTTGCTTTACTAAAGAAGAATGCTGAGACAGAGCAATGCTTTCGGAACCTCGAGGAGATAGTCAAATTGGGGGATCTACCAGTGGACCAGATCACGAGATCATGACCACAAAGGAAGCAGAGCAACCTCCACCTATCCTAGGTGCCATCGCACTTGAATTTCCGAAGAAAAAGAGGTCTGACATCACCTCTCCAGAAAAGAAAGCAAGAAAGCGGACGAGAAGAAAGCTAGTCCTGACTTCAGAGCAGGAGGAATCAGAGAAAGCCGCAACAGAGAAGAAGACAGCTGAAGAGAAATTGGACAACACCCCTCTGTCCTCCAGATGCCTGGATGAGCGTCTAAAAGGAATAAAGGCAACCAAGAGAAAGCGTGATTGTCAGAAAAAGGAGATAGAAACAAGACAATACAAGAAGTTTATGAATGAGATGACCTTCGAAGCAAGAGATCGAGAATTTGAACGAGTCAAGAAAACAGCTGAGGAGCATGAGGCTCAAAAGAAAGCTGCTCAGCTGCTAGCAGAGGAGTTTACAGAAGGTAATGCCACAAGGAAAGGCAAAGGCATAGAGGGTGGAAGGATGATACGGTGCAAAATGTGCAGCAAAGTACAAGTGTACACTGTCAGGTAGTATCTAGGAGTAATCTAGAGTCGAATCCCACAGAGATTGCCTTATGTGTAGAATCGTGCACACATTAACATGCAAAAGATCAACTCAATATTTGTTTTCAGATTTAAATCAGTAATCAACTGGAAAATGAAATTAACAGGAAAGTAAATCAGATTAAAATGCAATAAACTTGCGAATAGGGGAATGAAAAGTAACTCAGGTTGATAACAATGCTATGCTAAAAAAGATGCTGCAGCATTAACCTAGCATGCGTCTCAGTTGCTAACCCAGCTATCTCAGCTCAGTTTTCCAAAAGTAGCTGATGTGCTTCTATTCATCTTAACTACCATATTCCTATGTAAGTCAGATAAATATTCTGCCAAACCAAAGCTTGGGGTTCCACTTAGCAAACTAGATCTAGGCATATTCCTATGCTCTAGATTCAAGCTTCAATCAAGGTTCTCTCCTGAGATTAACCTTTCCAGAATCAATCCAGAAATATATCTAAACTATGGTGATCAAGCACAGCAAGATAAACATAACAAAACACCAAGATTAAACAGAGATTCAGCTCGATTAAAGTGCAGATAGAGAAAGCTCAATGCATAGCAAGTTAACAACCCAAGTCAACAAGTTTAACTCATGGCTAGAGTGAGAAAAAGAGGCATAATCTTCCAATTACAGCTCAACATCTCTCTAGAACAGAAATCTAAATACTAGAAATAACGATAAGAGGAAGTTAGCCAAGATTGAAGGCAAATTTGGCAGCTTCTCTCCCGAGAGCTCCACACTCCACACTCCACTCCCTCAGCTATCTTCCACCCCTGCTGCGTTCCCTTCTCCAGACAGTCCCCAAGCTCACAGATACCAAAAGCTGCTCTCAAAATGTGTTCTCCCCCCTTTTATAAGTGGCTCCTCCTCCAAAAATGGGTTTTTAGGTTTCCAAAATTAGATGCAATTTGCCTTAAATGACCCTCAGTGATGTGGCATCTTAGTCAGCAGCTTTAGTTCCCCCCAGCTCAGCTCAGCATTAAGATGTCCATGTCAGCAGTGAACAGGAGGCCTATTTGAGCTGCTACTTTCTCTCTCCCCGACTTTCTCTTTCTACTCTGGTATCCATGCTCCCTTTGCTTTTTTTTTCTTTTTTTCTTTTTGTCTTTTGTTTTTTTTTCAACTAAGGATACAATGCTCTGAACATAACAATGCTAGTTACATGTTGTAGCATCTCTCAGTACATAATCCTTCTTCTTCTTTTTTTTTTTCTCTCTCTTTTTTTTGTTTTTTTTTATTTTTTTCGATCAATAACAAATCAAAATAATTTTTTTTTTTTATTTTCAAGGCACCCTCACCCCCAAACTTAGAAATCAACATTGTCCTCAATGTTGCAAAAGAACCTAAGAATGCTCATAAGGGTGCAAAAATTATTTAGAATGAACGGATACAAGGGCAATAATAATAAAGGTTAAATCAAAGAAATAGGAAATAAGGCGCAAAATAGGAACAAAGGATTACGTTATTTAAGTGAGGTCACAAAAGACCTAGGCTAGAATTAAACAAAGATGGCCTTCGTCATATCCAAAGGAAAAAATCATAAAAAATTTCGCCTCAAGGTAAACATGAATCCAATGCAAAGGTAAGTTTTCACAATCCTTAGCAAGGCATATGAAAGTATGATCAGCATGAAAAACTTAATCATGAACAAAACAATTTGTTTTTTTTTTTGAAACATGCTGCAACGAGGAAAATTACTGAACACTTCGAAATTTAACAAGCTAAAACATCAGAATTATTTTGTGATGAGTATCGTGTTGCAAATGAGTATGGCCACAAGCTAAAAATGCGAGGGACATTCTCATCATCGAGCTAGAGATCCAGCACGATAACACAAACAATTCTCAAGCCAAACACAAAATATACGATATTAATAAAAACATCCACAAATAAAGCAAACATCCACCACAAAAGTAACAAACATTCACGCAGGCAACATTCAAATACAACCCCATTGAAAAGGAAAAGAGTAAAATTATCCATAACAGTAAAAATCAAAGGTCATAAAAAAAGATGAGTGTTTGTGATTCGAAATAACCAGTAGGTGAATCAAGCATCTGGATCATCATCAACATTCTAGGAGGTCCGCAGGATGGAAGGAAAGTCCGACAACCAATCGAGTAATGTTGGAGCATAGCATCCCAGACAGCCATGTAATTGCAAAGCGTGGTCATTCGTTCAGCATTGTAGTCCTTCTGCCTCTCAGTTGCATGCTTCAGAGCTCTCAACTTGAAGTTGAAGTGACCAGCTTCAGGGGGAAAATTTAACATGCTGTGGCATTTAACCAGCATCAATCTCAGCATCCAATACACCTCCCCCAAACTTATAATTTAGCTCAGCTCTTCTCTGAAGCTGAATTAAAATTAAACTAGGCAAAATGTAAAGCTAATCTAATGCAGAGTAAAGCTAGAAAATGAATATTTACAAACAATACTGATTCCACTCGAACTTGTTACTGCAAGTAGGAGGGAACCAGTTGTACCTCATCCTAAGCATCTTGCAAGGTGGTGGGTGTCTTCTCCTTGTTGAAGACTCCACCATGATACAATTTAACTCTTTGTCCATTCACCGTGAACTCTCTTCCAGAGTTTTCCTTTTTCAAATCCACAACACTTTTCCAAGTATCATTGACTTGTTGTTGCTCAACAAAGCCATTACAACCTTCTTCAAGCAAAATCTTATCATTAGAATTCAGAGAGATAAACTCGTCGCTCAAGTACCAAATATCAGGTGGCTTTGAATTTTTCATGGGTAGTTGATCCTTATCCTCCAATTCAGTACACACTCCTTCCAGTTTTTCTTCAACAAGCACATTCAAAATTTTCTTGAATTGTGCATCCTCTGCTTGTATTTTGAATCTTTGAGGAAAAGGTGGAGATGGGGGAACAAACTGAATAGCAGAGGTCTGATGCTGATGACATGCTGCAGCATTTGGTGTAGCATCCTGCTTTGCCTGAATCTCAAAATCTTTCTCTGCAGACTTCTCACCCTTTTGGATTGAAGAGGACTCAACTCTCTCTCCTTGAACAGGGTATTGACTTCCAATTTGCTTGCCACTCTTCAGTGTTAGCGCATTGCATTGTTCTTTCCCTGCATCCTCAACAAATGGTTTCTGAACTTGAAATCCTACTGAAGGCATCTCCTGCAATTCAAATCTTTCTCTGAAAACTCTATGCATACTCCCCCCATTCGGCTCTCTGATAGTTCCCAATTCATCAAGAATTTATGAATCCTCTTCATAAATCTCATCCAGCTTTTCATACACCAAGGAATCAACCATGTCAATTGTTGAACACTCCTCAATATCATCTCTTCTGTGCTTCATTGTTTTATACAGGTTGAAAGTGACTTGCTGGTCATGAACTTGCATAGTAATTTCATCATTCATCATATCGATCAGAGCTCTTCCAGTTTTCAGAGAGGGTCTTCCTAATATGATATGAATTTCTTCATCTGCTTCAAAATCCAAGATAATGAAATCAGCAAGAAATATCAACTTATCCACTTTCACTAAAACATTCTCAATCTTTCCTTCAGGGTAGACTGTAGACCTGTCTGCCAGTTGTAGGGTAACTGTGGTGGGTCGAGCACCTCCTATTCTCAACTTCTTGAAGATTGACAAGGGCATTAAGTTAATGCTAGCTCCAAGATCACATAGAGCTCTCCCCACATGCTGCCCACCTATGGAACACGAAATTGTAAAACTTCTTGGGTCCTTGAGTTTAGCTGGCAGCTTCTGATTAAATAATGCACTGGTCGCCTCAGTCATAGCTACGGTCTCAAATTCCCCCAAGGGTCTTTTCTTTGTCAACACATCCTTAAGAAATTTTTCATAGCTTGCCATTTGTTCCAAAGCTTCCACAAATGGAATATTAATGTGCAGCTATTTGAGCATGTCAAAGAACTTGTTGAACTGAACTTCATCCTTCTTATTTTTAAGCCTCTGAGGATAAGGTGGAGGTGGAGGAGTATGTATGACTGGTTCTTTCTCTTTTAGTTTCACTTTAGGTTTAGCATGCTGCTGACTTGCTGTAGCATGATCTTTAGCATCTTCCTGAGCTTTTGGACTTGCTTCAGATCCATCCTCTGCATCTTTCTGTTGAGGTGCAGATGTGTCCCCATTGTCTTGTAATTCTGGAGATATCTCAGCCAACTTAGTGCCACTCCTCAGAGTTACTGCTTTCAGCTGCTCTTTCCCAGGTCTGGGATTAATTGTATCCCCAGACATAGTGCTTTGTGGTCTATTCTTCATTTCAGTAGTCAATTGACCAATATGAACTTCCAGATTTCTAATAGTTGCTTCCTGGCTTTAACGTCTTGATTCAGTTTTTACCATGAACTCCTTCATCAAATTTTCCAAGGACATAGAAGCTTGAGCTGGGATTTGAATTTGCTCTTGCTTCATTTGGTGTGGCTGTTGAAATCCAGCAGGAGCATTTTGCTTCATTTGTTGTGGATGCATCTGTTGTTGCTGCCCTTGTTGCTGCATTTGTGGTTGCTGCATTTGTTCCTGTGAGCTTGAAGCATTTCCTTGATTTGACCATGAGAAGCTTGGATGATTTCTCCACCCTATATTGTAGGTAGTTGAATATGGATTGCTTTTGTTTTGTTGTGTCCCATGTAATACACAGAAACAGAATTGTGTGGACAATCATCAAATAAATGTGCTTCTCCACAATATATACAAGAAGAGTCCACCAACACTTGATTTACTGTTTGCTGTAATGGTTGTGATGGTTGTGGAGCATGATTTGCTGCCATGGTTGCTTCTATACTCTTCACAACAGTTCCTATTGCTTCAATTTGAGTTTGCATAGCAGTCAAGACATTTGATTCAGCAGCTTCTATTACTTTCTCAGGAGTTTGTGCTCTGGCGTTTGACCATTGACAATTGTTCTCAGAAATCCTCTCCAAAATCTCAAAAGCTTCATTGTATGTCTTCAACAATATGGCTCCATTTGCAGAGGCATCCAGCACCAACCTTGAATTGGGATTCAGTCCATTATAAAAAGTTTCCAACTGAATGCAATGAGGTATCCCATGGTGTGGACACTTCCTCAGCAGTTCTTTGTATCTTTCCCAAGCCTCACTGACTGATTCATCATCTTGCTTGAATGCCATAATGTCACTTTTGCACCTTGTGTTTCTGGTAGGACGGAAGTACTGTAACAAGAATTTCTCTGCCATATCATTCCAAGATGTGATGGTTTCTGGTTGAAGATTGTTAAACCAAGACTTGGCACTGTCCCTCAGAGAGAAAGGGAACAACTTTAACCTCAGTGCTTCTTGAGATACACCAGGCAGCTTAAAGTTGTCACTCACATCCTGAAAAGATCTAAGATGAAGATGAGGATCTTCCGATGCCAATCCACTGAATTGTCCTATAATTTGAAGCATTTGAAACATCACTAGCTTCAATTCAAATTGAGCTGCTTCAGTAGTAGGTTGCACAATTCCAGACTTCAGCTCATTGAACCTGGGATCAGCATAAGCTCGAATACTTTTGTTCTTATCATCAGCCACAACTAATGCATTTCCCAAATTCTGTTCTCCTGCACCACCAGCTTGGTTAGCCATTTGAGATCTCTTTTTCCTCTGTCTTCTCTTATATCTTCAGAATGTTCTTTCAATTTCTGGATTAGACAACTGAACTTCAGGTGGTTCTCTCTGGTACATACACAGGGCACACCTGAAAATCAGCAACAAACTTAATAATAATAACTTTTTTTTTAGAATACTATAATTAACTATAATTGCAGTTAAAATAGCAACAAGATTCTATGGCACTCCCCGGAAACGGCGCCAAAAACTTGATACAGTGCAAAATGTGCAGCAAAGTGCAAGTGTACACTGTCAAGTAGTATCTAGGAGTAATCTAGAGTCGAATCCCACAGAGAGTGCCTCATGTGTAGAATCGTGCACACATTAAATGGAAAAGATCAACTCAATATTTGTTATCAGATTTAAATCAGTAATCAACTAGAAAATGAAATTAACAGGAAAGTAAATCAGATTAAAATGCAATAAACTTGCGAACAGGGGAATGAAAAGTAACTCAGGTTGATAACAGTGCTATGCTAATAAAGATGCTGCAGCATTAACCTAGCATGCGTCTTAGTTGCTAACCCAGCTATCTCAGCTCAGTTTTCCAAAAGTAGCTGATATGCCTCTATTCATCTTAACTACCATATTCCTATGTAAGTCAGATAAATATTCAGCCAAACCAAAGCTCGGGGTTAAACATAGCAAACTAGATCTAGACATATTCCTATGCTCTAGATTCAAGCTTCAATCAAGGCTCTCTCCTGAGATTAACCTTTCCAGAATCAATCCAGAAACATATCTAAACTATGGTGATCAAGCACAACAAGATAAACATAACAAAACACCAAGATTAAACTGAGATTCAGCTCGATTAAAGTGCAGATAGAGAAAGCTCAATGCATAGCAAGTTAACAACCCAAGTCAACAAGTTTAGCTCATGGCTAGAGTGAGAAAACGAGGCATAATCTTCCAATTACAGCTCAACATCTCTCTAGAACAGAAATCTAAATACTAGAAATAAAGATAAGAGGAAGTTAGCCAAGATTGAAGGTGAATTTGGCAGCTTCTCTCCCGAGAGCTCCACACTCCACACTCCACTCCCTCAGCTATCTTCCACCCCTGCTGCGTACCCTTCTCCAGACAGTCCCCAAGCACACAGATACCAAAAGTTGCTCTCAAAATGTGTTCTTCCCCCTTTTATAGGTGGCTCCTCCTCCAAATATGGGTTTTTAGGTTTCCAAAATTAGATGCAATTTGCCTTAAATGACCCTCAGTGATGTGGCATCTTAGTCAGCAGCTTTAGTTCCCCCAGCTCAGCTCAACATTAAGTTGTCCATGTCAGCAGTGAACAGGAGGCCCATTTGAGCTGCTACTTTCTCTCTCCCCGACTTTCTCTTTCTACTCTGGTATCCATGCTGGCTTCATGCTGCATCATCTTCACTCGGCATGTTCACTTTTTTTTACTGCATTATTTTATACTAAACTAGACACAAAAGAGTTAATTTGCAACAACTATTCCTCTAAACACCAATCATGCATAAACATGCTTATTTAAACCTAAACTGGACTTAAACAAGACTCAAAGGACTCAAATTTATTAATTTAAAGACATAAATATAACTCTCATGAGAGAGTTATCAAAGGATCACCATTTCCATCCCCCCAGTTGATGCTGAAGGAGCAATTATACCAGAACAGGAGGCCATGACAGATAAGGAATTTGAGGAAGTACTTCAGGCTTGCGGATTCAATGAGCCTCCTCCGCTCAAAGGCACAAATGTTCAAATCCATGAACCGATTGAGGAGCTATGCAGCAGTTCAGACGAGGAGATTTCATTCAGAAGGCCACCCAAAAGACTACCAGGAAATCCGGAAGCTGGTCCTTCTAGAGCAGAGAAGCAAGCAGATGATGAGGCAGGAAGTGCTGAAGATTTACATGCTGAGCAGATTCCTCACGTGGATGGGCGCTCAGGTGCTGAGCAAGTAGTTAGCTCTCCGCGGACTGCTGAGGAAAGACCATCTGCTAGGATAAAGGATGAAAATCCTGAGGAAGGTCCTGGCACTAATAATCCTTCCGCTGCTGAGATAGAAGAAGATGAAGGTTTCCTCCCCAGCTGCTTCTCTGAGTCCGATCCTGACGGAGAATTCAAGGATGTTTATGATGCGAAGACATTGAGGAAGATCTCTACGAAGTGCAGTGATCAACTTCGATTGCCATTCAATGGACTTCCCGATCTCAGATTCAAGCTGAGGAGGTTCTCCCAGTGGTGTGCTGAGATATCACCAGAGGAACAGGTAAACTCTGATTTTGAATTTTTTGGACAGAGATTGAAGAATTTTTGAATATGATGGTTGAAAAGGAGATAGAAGAAGTTTTTGCTGGAGAATTGGAGGAAGGAACCGAAGAAGGAGATAGACTGGGACGCAAGTTAAGGCGATGGAAGAAATATGACTATATTTCACGAGAGCTCTGCGTAGAAGAAAAAGAGTTGATGATGGCGTGGAAAGGTCTGAATTTCTGGAGGCGTGAGGAGCAATGGGCGAATAATTGGATTGAGCAATCTCCTTGTGCCAAGCAGTATTGATGATAAGGTCGTCCTTACCAGACTTCAAATCATCAAGGCTCACCGACGAGTATCTTCTTCTCATTCCTTGCCCAAGTCTACCTTCGCTTCGGATGGCTTGTCTGATGCTCACATTCAATTATCCAAACGTCAAGCCAGAGTAGTTACTGAATATAAGAGGCGCCAAGCTGAATACGCAAAGATCAAGCAAGTGAGGTTGCAGGCTCGATTAGCCGCTATCCGAGAGGAAGAAGAGCGCGAAGCCCAAAAGCTTGAGATGGTCAAGTACCGCAACAGAAATGAGGAATTGTAGGCTAATGCATTGGAACTAGGACTAGCAGATACATGGATGCTAGAGGAAGCTGAAATGGTTGTTGCTGAAGCGGAGTATCTGAAAGCTATCGAAGAAGCAAAGTATCTGCTAGCCACTACCGATGGAGTTGATACTGCTGAACCCGTAACCACAGAAGTAGCAATGGAAGAGATCTCCACCTCCACTGCTAGGAATGAAGCACTCATTATCCCTACTACTTCATCATTCTTTGCTACTCCGGTCAGTTCTCACGACTTCCCATCCTATCTAAATTCAATGGTTCAGATGGCTGTCCAAAGTGTTGTGTCCACCATGTCTGAGAGAATGGTGATGGAAGCAACGGACGTAAGGAGAGAGATTGCCGAAGTAAAGACCGATGTTACTACAGTCAAGACCGACTTTTCTTCGGTAAAGGCTACTGTCCAAGAAGTGAAGGAAGATGTAGCAGAGCATAAGCAGCAGATGGAACTTAAAGTTAATACCTTCTCCTCCACATTTTTGGATGCAATCAAAGAGGGGGAAACAAGGAGGATTGCTGAGGCTGCTGAGAGGAAGAAAGCAGAAGAAGTTCGAGCTGCTGCTAAAGAAGAGAAGAGAAGAGCTCTGGAAGAGCTAAGGCAGAAAGAAATGGAGCTGAAAATCAAAATGCTTGAAGAAGAAAACAAGAGGATTGCTAAGGAACTTGAGATGGAGGCTGCTGAACGTGTAGCAAGTAAGGAATTTCTGGACAAATTTGTGCAACTAGCATCAAACAAATTCGACAAATTTGACAAGTTAACGAAGCCTGCTCCAGACTCATGATTATGTTTCCCTGGTATCTTATTTCTTCTTAGTCTATCATTTTCATTGTACCTGTAACGAACAAATCACATAAATGAAAATGGATCAGACTTAGACAATCTCTCATTGTCAATCTCTGATTTTTGCTGCGTGTTTTAATTGAAATACACTATCTGTGTATTCAACACATCTGCATCTTGATGATAATTATATTTTGAGATTGGTAAAGTAAAATGCTTGCTGATTTATTTGGGTGCTAGAATTTCTAGCATATTACCTCTGTAGCATTTACTTATATGGTTAAACGAGAAATATTTCCCAGCATTTATTGAGGGGGAATTTCATTATAACCAATCCTGCTAGAACTAAGATGGACAAACTCTATGTTAGATTGCTAGATTAGCATAGTTCTGTACTTAGAAAATTCCTCGTAAACACAGATATTCTTCCTCTTAGATTCAGCAAAGAGATCGTAAGCTTTGATCGCACCAAAAAGGGGGAAATTGTTGGGAAATTGTTCCTAAATCTCCCTTAGGATTTCATTGTAAAAGGTTTTGTTGGATCAAACCTTAGTAAATGGTCGATCATTTGCTGAACTCTAGAATAGTCTAGCATATCTTGTAATATCCTGTATAGGCCAAGTATTGAGTTGTAATAGACTAGTTTGCTAGAAGTTCTCCCAGCAGACAACGAAGAATGCTATATGCTAGAAGACATGTGATAGCAAAATGCTAAGGAGTTAGCATTTGCTAACATCCAGCAGATTGCTAAAGAAGCTAGCAATCAGAAATCGAAAGAATCAAATACAATCATAACAACTGCTGAAGTACCAGCAGTCGAAAACATAACTAGCAGATTGCTAAGGATACCCATCTAGCAGATCGTGTTAAAGGAGCTTAGCAGAGCAAGACAATCAAAATCGAATGCTATACTCCAGTTCTGACAGAAGTACACACGAAGGACAAAGCTTTCCCAAAGTAGTTCGAAAAGTACTGTACAACGCCAAAAGCAACTAAAAAACTCGAACCACTCTTGGATGAAGGAGCCGTTGTGTCTAACAGGTATGGAGATTCAAAGTTTGAATCTCCAAGTATAAAAGACAAGTCCAAAAGTGAAAGACAACTGCTGCTTCTATCACTACCGACATTCGCAAACATCCTAAGTGAGAGATTCCTTTGACAAAGCGAACAAGTGAAAAGTAGTCAGTTGAGAGCACGAGATAAAGAGTATGCCATCATACTAATTTCTCCTGATCAGTATAGAAAACCCTCAAACTGACTTATCATAGTCAGTACGGGGAAGCCCTCATAATGACTTAACCTGGTTAGTATGTAAAACCTTATACTGAGTGCTCCAACTCAGTTTTGGTTAAGGCTATACTTGGTGAAAACCAAGTTTTAAGGCGTTGATAACTGCAGAAAACAGCGAGCAAATAATATTTTTTTTACACCCTAAGGTGGTCGATCCCACAGGGACTGTGCAACGATAAATCCAAAGTACTAGTTATAATTCTTAGAACATAGAAGTTTGAGGAATTTGAAAAAGGGGTTTTGTTTTGTAAATTAAAGATGACAGTGCAATAAAATAAAGGTTTTGAAAACAATTAAAGAAAAGCACAGATCCTAGGGCATATAACCTAATCATCAACATGCAATATCAATCAACTCAGCAATGGGGAAAACATAGATTTTTGTGGATTAAATTCCTTGGTTAGGCAATTAAATCCTAGATTATTAATTAGTGACTATCTCCTCTCGGTCTCAAGAACACCAAATTAATCAATCTCATAATTGTCTAATTATTCCTATGTAGGTTTCTTCCTTTTGAGACAGAAAACAAACACAATTAATTCTCTCTTCCTGTTAATAATTTTCATCTCTCGATCCATCAATTATTAACTATAAACCTAGATCTCAATTCACCTCTCGGTCCTTCTTTTAATCTAGATTATAAAATTAAATCAGAGAATTAATCCATGCTATATGAGTTGATATCAATTAGACATGCATCAGAAAAGAAATCATAATCCTAGAACCTGTTTAGGGTTCTAGCCACAAATCATGACTAGAAAATAAAGAAACATATTATTAATGAACTTACAAATAAAATAGGAACCTTCAATGTCTTGAAAAACTCCAATGTATTCAGCAAAAATAGAGAAAAGAAGATGTAATTTCGTGCCTAAGAGTTCATATTTATAGAGGGGGAAAAAGACCTAATTTGAGTATTGGGTAAAAATAGCAAAAACTGCCAAAACAGGCCCAAAATAGCTTTTTCGGGCTTTTGTGTCAATCGAAACAAATCCTGTCGGTCGACAGGAATGTTTTGACCTCTGTTTCGGTCGACACAAATCCTGTCTCTCGACACAGAAACATCTGTTTGCGCAGTCTCACGGTTTTGGCCATAACTTTTGCTTCCAGACTCCGATTTACCTGATTCCAGTTGCGTTGGAAAGCTAACTCAAAGATCTTTCCATACATGTGCTCCATTAGCTCAGATTCTATCTGTGGAAGAAGTCGTGACTGTTCCTTTGAACATCATCTGCTTTCGGTACGGGTTTCCATTGGATTTGGCCTAAAACCTGCAAAATTCACCCATCAAAGGCATAACACCCTCTAAAATAGACTCATGCACAGAAATAAGTAAAAACATAACATAAAGCACTTGAAACACTGGAGAAAAATATAGATAAGTGAGTATAATTATGAGCTTATCAGGCGTGTATGTAGTCTGTTCTCGAGCATTCTCCTTTTCTTGATCTTCAGCTTAAGTTGTATTACAACTCAATCGATCCTATACAAGGATTACAATTTAGAACTCTAGAAGCTGAAAAATTAACTAAGATGGCTTACAATCGTTGATCCACCAAAACACAAAAAAGTAAAAAAGGATTTCTCTGACAAAAATCCTAACACCCGCTAAGATACAAGCTGTGAAGGAGTGGGAAGCTCCTAAAACACCAAATTCTTGAACTGGCAAGATATTATCGTAGATTCATTGAAGGATTTTCCAAAATTGTCAGACCAATGACGTAACTCTTGAAGAAAGGCAGGATGGAAGGCCATGTGTAGAAAAGAGATGGAGTTTAGCTGAATAGGGGAAGATATTTTGGCAAGGGGGAGACAGAATACACACACACGGACATATTTTGAAGGAAAGTGCGTGCAAGAGAAGCAAGGAGTTCATGCGAAGTTGGAGCTGAAAACTGTGGAATCAATGATTTGTCTTTATTTTTATTTTGATTTTAAGCAAGTATTTTGTGTTAGAGAATGGTTAAGAAGATGAACCCGATGACCATTTTTTATTTTCTATTTTCGAACGTGAGCTAAACTCTTTATGTGTGGGTTGTTGACTCGTTTATCTACTTGAGTATATTTTTGAGTCTGTTGTTGCTTTCAAAGTGGTGTTTGATTATGATTTTTGTTTGTTTGATTCCTTGAACACGACAGTGGGAAGGATTATCTCACCTAGGGAGACCGAAAGGAGATCTAGGCTTAGGAAATCATAATCCACCTTGATTCTTGTGTAGACAAACAAAGAACTTAATGCTTGTTAAGATACCCTTGCTCTGATCTATTATATCTTAATATTAAATCTTATATAGAAATATGAAGATTAATAAGAAGATATTGATCTAGCAGTGTGAAAGCCTGCTAGGCACTTGAGAGAGATTACAAGACCCAGAGCCGATGTTGGAACTTTGCTCTAGCATATAGGAAAGTGGATAAACAAAAGTTAACAACCTAAACATGTTTCTCTCCTTGTTAAACCAAATTTCTGATGTGTTTATGATTATAATTTGGGAAGAACAACTGTTAATCGTTTTAGCTTTAATTGGTTTTATTTTTTACGCATTTCTGCAATTTTTAGTTTAGAAAAGCATCACAACCCTTATTTACAAACAATATTACCTGCACGGCTTACTTTCACTCCCTTGGGTACAATATCTGGACTTTGATCTATATTACTTGTGGACTATGTGCACTTGTGTATTAAATTATAACACATCATAACACACAACAATTTTTTGGCGCCGTTGTTGGGGAGTGATTGATATTAAGTCTGAATGTTGCTATATTGTTTGGTTTTGCATGCATATTAAACTGACTAAAGTTGTTGGAAACTAAACATTTTCTGTAATTTTAGGGATGCTAACTGTGTATGAGTGAGGAAGTTAAGGGAGCATTATTTCCAATTTTTCCATAAATTGAGAGAACATTCAGAAGAAACCGAAGAAAACAGAGAGTTAAGAAAATGGCTGAGGGTAATCCACCAAGTGGAGGAAATAGAGAAGGAAATATAGAGAATGTGGTAGCTTTAGCTGATGACAGAAACAGAGCTATAAGGCAATATATAGCTCCAAGACTAAATGAGTTTGATCCTGGAGTGGTTAAATCGGATGTGGAGGCACAACATTTCGAGCTGAAGTCTATTTTGTTTCAAATGCTATAGTGTTCGGGACAGTTTGGGGGAATGGCTACTGAGGATCCCCATTTACATTTGAGGTCTTTTCTGGAGGTCTGCGATAACTTCATGTTACAAGGAGTAACTCCAGAGGCTTTGAGGATGAGATTGTTTCCCTTCTCTTTAAGGGACAGTGTTAAAACATGATTAACTAATCTTCCACCAGGGTCTGTTGCAACATGGAGCAAGCTAGCTGAGACATTCCTGATGAAATACTTCCCTCCAACTAGAAATGCTAGATGTAGAAACACTATCATGTCTTTCAGGCAGGAGGATGAATATGTTAGTGAAGCCTGGGAAAGGTTTAAGGAGCCGCTTAGAAGATTCTCTAATCATGGGATACCTTATTGTATTTAGATAGAGACTTTCTACAATGGTCTGAGTGGAAATTTAAGGATGGTTGTGGATGCATCTACTGGAGGAGCACTGCTGGATGTAGGCAGAGTTCTTTGTGACTTAGGAGCTAGTGTGAATTTGATGCCACTGTCAATATTTTAGAAGTTAGGCATTCGAGGAGCCAGACCAACAACTATAGCTTTGCAACTTGCTGATAGATCTACTGTGCATCCTGAAGGAAAAATAGAAGATGTGCTAGTGTGATAACCTAAAGTTTATAAACTATGTAAATTAATTTAATTAAGGCTAACTAAGGATTTATTAGTTTTAATTTGGAATTAATTAGAAATCAAAATGTAGTTTACGAAATCACTTGCATGTCTAAATTTTTCATGGATTATGTGGATAAGTATGATTTAGCATATTTTAAGTGTTCATGCAAGTGAAATTTTACGTCGGAACCTCGAGTTGATTAATTAGGGTTTCAATTTGATAATTAAACCCGAATGAGCCACAACTCGCGATTGGAAGCTACATTTCTCAAACCGAGTTGGGGACTACTATAATTTTATGTTACGAATCAGTCCAAATGATTGGATTAAGAACACGAGTTTCGTATGGAGCTAAATAACTTATTAAAAGTAGCATTTAACTTAAGCTGCAAGATAAGTATTAAAATTTATTATATAACTAATAATTATAAATAAATGTTTAATAATGGAACACTTGTCAGATACGTAGGGCACCAGGACTTATGATTCAGCTAGAAGTGAGTTTAGGTGTCTGAATGTTGATTGTAACAAAAATAATTAAAATAGAGAAGTGATAAACTCCTTCTCCTACTCGTTCTGCGAACATAAACCCCAACCAACACTACCTTTGTTCATCTGTGCTTTCCGATCAAATGGTGAGGAATCAGACAAAACCATCAATTAGAAAAGAAAGATATTCGTGAGTAGTTAGTCATAGACATAAAATTCGCTTGAATTGCTGGAGGAGCGAAGGAGAAAAAAATCACCAGTCAAGTTCCTGAGACAAATAGGTATATAATTTGAAATTCATGAGTAAATTCTTATGAATTAAGTGTTCTAGTTTGATGATCATGGATATATCGACAATTGGATGGATTAATTACGAAGGAAACACTGTAGAAGTGATAAATTGTTAATTAAGGAGGCTCTAAAAATTTGAAAGAGGTATGTTTCTGGAAAATGGAGTGTTGCCATTTTCCTGTATGTGAGTCCACGTTATATATTAAAATTAAATTTCTGGGGATATAGAAATTCGATTGTATGCTTGTGAAGTGGTTGAAAATGGGTGAAAATTGTCGGAACTTAGGTGCAGCGCCGAGCTGAATAGCATGATCGTCGAACTTGTTTAGGAGTTGGTCGCCGAAGTTGTTATTTTGCGAAGATGATGTCTGATTCATTATGTTGTTTGATTCATTGTGTTGTTTATTTTCTTACCACATCAAATAATTTATTTTTAGGCCCAATTTGTGATAGCAAGGCCATAAATGAAAAATTAATGCTAGTTAGGTGATTGTAAGTTAGTTTTAATGAAAATGATTTATCAAGGACATAAATGTTATAAACATAATAATTTTAGGAGTTGATATATAACTCATAATTCGTGCTCATAATTTAAATTATGTTATAAATGTTAAATGGTAAATCTTAAATAAGTTAAATTTAATTACAAATTTTTGCATGAACTTGGAACTTAGCAACCAGGAAATGAATGAGCCATGAATTAAGATAGAACTTATTAGCATTTTGATTCGAACATAAAATCGAGATGAAATCTCAAAAAGAAGCTTTTAAGACATATAAGTGAAATGATTTAGATACTTTAAAATATAAAGAGTTATATTATTTTGGAAGGTATATGTAAGAGATCTTAATTAATCAAGATGTAATTTTGATTGTGGAATAAGAGAAACATGATTAATGTCAAGAATCTAGTACGTTGGAGTGAAATGAAACATTGGCTAAGATCTAAGTAAAGTAATGAACTACTTGGAAGGAATTCTAAGTAAAAGAAATATTAGTTTAAGTTAATTGGAAATGTCAAAGCAAAATTTCAATGTTTATAACTGATTGATGCTTGATTCATAAGTCTTATGCGTGTTTACTTATATTATTTGTACGAAGGAAATAATCCGGGGCAAGCAAGGGTTTTCGCAAACCCGAATCAACACCCGAATCCATAACGGACGAAAGGTGGGCTTTTCTAACTGAAAATCAAATCGTTTTTGAGCATCTAGCTCTATTTTCTAAAAATATATAAAAATGTTTTGTTTTAAATTGAATGTTGTGCCAAAATATTTTGTGTGTCATATCTGTTTCCTCCGAGCCAGACGTAGTTGGCCGGAGAGTTAATGACGTCAATGGGAAGTGAACTGGGTTTGAGTCCCGAGTTATTTTTCATTGATTGTGAGCCAGGATGTCAGTCCCCTGAGCCACAGTATCAAGTGTTCAGTTCCTTGATATGTTATTTACTAACGATCGGGTCTCGAGGCTTCGTGTTCCGAGACTAGTGCACTATTGTTGACAGTTGGTTAAGTGGTTCGGCCATTTCTAACTTGTCAATGTGACTTGGAAGTAGGCCTGCTTCCGTGTCACCTAACTTAAACAGGTAATGCCCACATGCGAGTTAAATGTCATGACATATGAGTGAAAATTATTTGTAAGCACAGTTTGCTTTTAACTAACACCCCGTGACTTACTTGTGTGTGGCGCATCATTCATAATTAAAATGTATGTTTTCGGGACATGTGTTCACTGGGTACGCGGTGTACTCAGCCCCTGTATGTTATTTCTAAAACATATAGGTTAAGCTGCGGAGAAGGAAGAGGAATGTGGAGGAAAGTAAATAAAGAAATAAAAGTTTCCGGAGCATGGTCCTGAGATATGCATCTCCATATGCATATCTCCGCCACGTAAAACTCTGCTGCACGAACCTCTATTTTTGAACTCTTCCCTAGTACTGTTGATGTATTTTAAATCTTGAAAGCTTGTAAATTAAAAACCTATCTTTCGTTTACTGTTTAAATATTATGTTCAATGAAATGATTTTAAAAATTAAACTCTTGTTTAAATTCTAGTCGTAATTCAAAATGGAGAAATGAAATATGATTTTAAAACCCGTCGCGCTCTCATAATTGGGGAAGTAAAATGGGGGCGTGACAGCTAGTGAGGGTGGATAAGATATTATTCCCTGCAGATTTTATCATCTTGGATTATGATGCAGACAAAGAGGTACCTATCATTCTAGGAAGACCCTTTCTTGCCACAGGGAGGACCTTAATTGATGTAGAAAAAGGACAGCTGATTATGAGGGTACAAGATGAGCAAGCAACTTTAACTTGTTCAATGCCATGAAGGTTCCTGATGATTAAGAATATTGTTTTTCTATTGGAGTTCTTGACTCAGTAATAGAGGAATTCATATTAGAAAATCATTCTGGAAAGGATTGTGACAATGAAGAATCACCTGATGATGCTATAGCATGGGTAGAGCAAGGGCGAAAGTTTGGGGGAGTTAGGCAACCTTCTGAGCCATTGGATCTGTTATCTAGAGAGATGAAGGAGTCTAAGCCATCTATGGAAGAACCTCCAGAATTAACTTTGAAACCTCTCCCTGCCCATTTGATGTATGCTTATTTGGGTGAATCAAATATATTGTCAGTCATTATAGCTGCTAATTTAAAGAAAGAAAATGAGCAAAGCTTGTTAGATTTACTCAGGAGACACAAGCAGGCAATAGGTTGGACTATCTCTGAAATTAAGGGGATAAGTCCTACAATCTGCATGCATAAGATTCTGATAGAAGAAGGGAGTAGAAATTCCATTCAACCAGAAAGGAGGTTGAATCCCAACATGAAGGAAGTAGTAAAGAAAGAGGTTATCAAATGGTTAGATGCAGGGATTACTTTTCCCATTTCTGACAGCTCTTGGGTAAGTCCAGTCCAGTGTGTTCCTAAGAAAGGAGGAGTTGCATTAGTCCAGAATGAAAGCAATGAGATGATTACTACTAGGACTGTAATAGGATGGAGAATCTGCATAGACTACGGGAAGCTGAATGATGCAACAAAGAAGGGTCACTTTCCTTTGACATTTGTAGATTAGATGCTAGATAAGTTAGGTAGGCAAGAGTTCTACTACTTCCTTGATGGGTATTCAGGGTATCACCAAATTGTCATAGCCCTAGAACACCAGAGCTTAACTACCTTTACCTGTCCTTATGGGACATTTTCTTTTAGAATAATGCCTTTCGGGATGTGCTGGAGAAAGTGGTGAATGTGCTGGAAAAGTGAACACCAGAGCTTAACTCCCTTATCCTCGGACATCGACTGCTACGAGTTTTATAGTTCTTCCCGGAACCTATCCTTGTGTTAGTGTAGCCCGTACAAATCACTCTTGCACCGCAATAGTGACTACTAGATTCTTTCTAGAATAGAGAGAATCCCAATGTTACCTTTTGAAGATAAACTTCACAGGTCTTCGAGCTAAGTTCTTAATTGAAGCTTTTCTCAAGCTTTCATAATAGAAGCTCGAAGATCTGTGAAGTTTATCTTCCAAAGGTAACATTGGGATTCTCTCTATTCCAGAAAGAATCTAGCAGTCACTATTGCGGTGCAAGAGTGATTCATACAGGCTATGCCAACACAAGGATAGGTTCCGGGAAGAACTATAAAACTCCTAGCAGTCGATATCCGAGGAGAAGGGAGGTTTGTCCTCACTCTAAGGAGCGACACCGGTTGAAGATTGGAGATCGAGGTACTTGAAGGTGCGCGCTGACCAGACGGAGGAGTTGCTCAACGTTAGAGATCAGGCCTGACCTTGTACTCATTCTTCTAGTGAAATTTTCAGTCAGAGGACTGGAGAGTGGACGTAGAACAATTGTTCGAACCACTATAAAAATCCTTGTGTCATTTACTACCTTGCTATGCTATTTTGTTTGCTGGATAAATCGTTTGAAACTCAACACACCAAGTGTTGTAGTATAGACTGCAATAAATCTAATGATTACACAAGCTAAAACATTTAGACAAATACTTGCTAAGTCGAGACCTTAGCAGGACACGAGCAACATAAACATTAATAGGAATGAATCTTAGTTATTTGATTGATAGCATCAGTGGTTGAGATTAAAGCATCAAAGATTGAAAAATTAAGCATATTTTTTGTTCGTGCTTAATTGATTTATAAATCATGCTTAATTCAATTAAGCATAATTTATAAAACAAAAAAGCATGATATCTTGAAATAAGTTTTAATCTCAACCATTAATTTTTTTTTAGATGAAAGGTGCAGATTCATTCCTATTTAGCATAAACTTATTTTTAGCATGTGATCCACTCCCTATATATATATATATATATATATATATAATAGTGATCATATATAAAGCCTTTTCCCATGTTAAATAGGAAAGAATTTGGATCATTTATTTTGTTTATCCAATGGTTGTGATAATTCAGGATTTATTAGATAAATAAGGTAATTAGGATATCTTAGTAATTTAGCATTTAAGTTTGAGTAAACGTCTTCTCTATCTTTAGATCTAAACAATCTATCTCCTAATTTTCTCTTTTCTCCCATTATAATCAAACGATTATATCTTTCTCGATTCAAATCTATTTTTTACGAATCATATATCAAATTAAATGTATTTTTACTACGATTCATATGATATCCATATTGAATATGTTAAATTTAGAAGATTCGCACAAAAATCTTGATTTTATATTCAGCCGATCTATGTTCTTCATTATATTTACGTTCAGGATAAAAAAAATGCATCAATTACGCATAAAAAATGTTCCCAAATATCTGCATTTTTTTGCATCAAATGATTCATTCTTAACTTGAATAAGATGCATTTTTATTCTAAAGCATGTGTATTTTTGTATTCATATTTAGTGCATTTTTTGCATTGATTATATGTTGCGGTTTTACATTGAACGTATGCATATTATGTTTTATGAGCTGCACGAAATAAAATTCTTGAATATATATTTTTCACATTTTTGCCCTTGAATGCTATATGGTAACACAAATAATGCACCAAAATTGAGATGGATTTCAATTGATCACATGCGTTGATTTTGATCTGTAATGGTCCAGATTTATTCTTATTTAGCAGCGAAAATCTTTTAAACACCTAATCATTACCCTATATATATATATATATATATATATATAGGTTAGATCATATGAGAATAGATGTTAATGTAAGAAATGAGAATAAATCTCAGTCATTGATTACGCAAGATCTGCGGTCGTGCTTTAATAATTTTCGTTTTTATTTTATCCTCCACATATTTCATTGTTACATATTTAAGGGTATCTTTTTCATTTAACCTGTTTTAATTATGACATCTCCATCAAATAAATAATTTTTATTTTTTGGTTTCCTTCTTTCATGCGATTTAGATCTGTAATTCCTTTTCTTATCGATTTTCCATGAGATTTCGATTGTCTTGTAGAATAAGTTTTGATATTTCTCAATATCAATTCGTCTTCCTCTTTGTCTTCGTTTTATCCTCATTAATTCATATATATAATTTTGGCGACCGGATTTTGGTTTAGATTGGTTCTTAAGGTTAGATTGAAGTTTTTGTTCTTTGTAAGTTCACGTTTCTTTCTGATTTGAATATCATATGTGTTCCAGTTGTTTGAAGTTTTTGGATTATATTTGTTGATTATGGTTTCACAAGACTGTTTTTGATATATTGTTTAGAAAGATTTTGTTCTAAACAGTTTTGGAAGCCTTTCATTTTTACTATTGTGTTATTCATTTGTTGTAATATTATGTTCACTATTTTGTTTGTTAGCTTCATCAACTGTAACAGCCCCAACTGACCTTCTCAATTTGGGGTCGCGTCACATTGATATTTCAGGTTTTGTAGAACATTTTCCTCATTTAAATAAGCGGAAGACTTGATTAAATTTGAAAGATGACTAAATAACAGAGAAAATAGTACTTCGAGTCTGAGTTTAAAGGAACAATATTCAAATCATTCAAGCATTTAAAAGATGGGAAGGAATAGCAGAGCGTGTAGCAGCGTGTGTGATGCGTGATGGAGATATGCATATGAAGAAGCACATCTCAGGATCTCTGAGTTTACAAAAGTCAGCTGCTCTGTTTACACCCCTGCTCGCCCATCCATACCCTTCAACCTGCGTATTTTAGAAATAATACGAGGGGCTCACTACTAATGTACCCAATGAGAAACATTCCCAAAAACATACATTATATAGGAGACATGCTATGCAACTCACACAGATAGACACGGGGTTTTGTTAAAAGGAACCGTGCTATCTAAAATATTTTATTTTTTGCGCATCTAAATATGTTATTATATCTGCTATCATTTTTGTAACTGGAAGCTGGCCCACTTCCAAGTTACGATGATTAGTTAGGAATGATTTAACATTCAACTCACTATCATCTAAGTGCACTAATCTCGGAACACACTTCGAGATCCGATCGTATTTATAATCATTCACTTTCTCACAGGGTTTAAGGTCACTACCATTTCACCCATCACAATTCTTTCCAGGGTTTAAGGTCACCATTTCACCCATACTTGCATATTAAGGTAGCACAGTTAATAAGAGTAGCGCATGCACAACTAGTACATGGTTCTTGTCTTATTAATAACTCTCTCTTGCTAGCATTCAACGGAGGACAGATATAATAGCACAAAAACATGCATAGCAATTCTCAATTTAAAACAAAGCAGTTTACACATTTTAAAAGGTAAAACCATGCATTTGATTTTATACTGAAATAGTTTCCCACCTGATAGTTGGCTTTAGATATAGATGTTTCTGGCTAGTATGAGCTGACCGACCCTCGCTTTCAATCTCCTACAATCAATTAGGGATACCCAAGTCAGAACAGATTATCTAGGACAATAATAACTTAATCGTAATCATTCGAGACTCAAAAGAATTAAGACTGGATAACATATAAATGGATTTCTCTTATCATGCCTATGTGTCGACCGACAGGGTTCTGTGTCGGTCGACACACCCTTGGTCGAGACATCCTTCTCGGTCGACAGACTTTCTATCGAAATATCCTATGTCGACTATTCTTGTCGATCGACACGAAATCTATTGATCGACATACCTCTCATCGACTTCCCTGTCGATCAACATACCTTCTGTCAGTCGACAGGTTAACTCGATGTACTGCCTCTATCGACACCCTTCGTCAACCATCTCTGTCGATTGACACTATTGTCTGTCGATCGACACGATTGTGTCAGATCCCCTCCTCGATTTCAACCTCTGTGTCAATCGACACAGATCATCGTCCACGCGAGTTCGCCGGAGTCAGAGCCTGCAACTCGCCGTAAAACACTTCCCACGACTCCGATTATACATGCAATTACATATTCGGGGTCCCTAAACTTCCTAGAACCCGGTTCTAACCTTAAAACACCGGTTAAATGCAAGAAATGAGAGTTAAACGGAGCTCACCGGAAATCTCTCTCTCTCTCCTGCGGCGCGGTTTTCGATTGTAGAATTCCACTTCTCGAGCTATCCAAATGTTCTACACAACATGGAGAACATGAATCAATCGTCAAAACACGGATTCAATCTCGTTTAAACAAGATTTAATCATTAAACTCGAAATTGAATTCAACCAAACTCCTTACCTTCTCTCTAAGTTTTCTCCGTCCACACCCAACTTCACGATGGCTGCTTTAGATCAAATCAAAGCCCGAAGAACGAGCTATTCAATGGTGGTGGTGGCTCGTCGAATGGTGGCTGGTGCTGGCCGGAATCTCGCCGGGAATGTGACGGGTTTGGGGTGGGGGTTTGGCTGAAAAGGGGCAGCTCTACTCTCTCTCTCTCTAGCTTATAGCATAAGGTGGAAAAAGCTTGATTTATGTCTCTCCCCCTATATATATATTCCTTTCCTATATATCATACATCATAATTATACATATACATATAAGTATGCATATATGTAATATGATAACCATTCCCTTAATATCATATTAGTTCACTCAATTAACATGATAAACTCTATTTCATGGAATTAATATAATTCATGAATAATTCTCCTCGATTTCAATTAAATCTTGATAATTCCTTCAAGATTAACAAAATAATCAAGCTCAATCACGAGATTTAATTCTATAACATACACAAATAACTTCTACTTCCTTAAATTGGTGAAATTCTTTCTTTATTAAATCCGAATAATTTATACAAGGTTGAATATTACACGGGTTATTACATCCCCTAACCCTTATAAAAATTTTCGTCCCGAAAATTACTAGACTTCGAAAAGCTCGGGATATCTCTCTTTCATCTTGTCTTCCAGCTCCCAGGTTGCTTCCTCATGCCCACGGTGGCTCCAAAGCACCTTTACGAGCGGAATTGACTTATTCATGAGCTCTTGCATCTTACGGTCTAATATAGCTTCCGGCTGTTCTTCATACTATAGGTCTGGGCTCAGAACCACTTCCTCCTATCGTATCACGTGTCTAGGATCGTAAACATATTTCCTCAGCTGAGACACATGGAATACGTTATGGATATTTCCCATACTCGGAGGTAGTGCAAATCTGTAGGCTACTAGACCGATGCGCTCGAGTATCTCATAGGGTCCCACATAGCGCGGTCTCAGTTTACCTTTCACTCCAAAACGTATTATTCCTCTGGAAGGTGAAACTTTGAGAAACACCTTGTCCCCTACTTCGAAACATAATTCTGCTCTTCTAGAGTCGGCATATGACTTTTGCCTACTCTGTGCTTCCTTGATCCTTCCTCTGATTTGCCGGACAATTTCAATCATCTCGCTTACCGCGTCCGAACCAATGACTCTTCGTTCTCCTACTTCATCCCAATATAAAGGCGAACGACATTTCCTTCCGTACAAGGCTTCATATGGAGCCATCCCGATTGTTGCCTGATAACTGTTATTATAGGCAAACTCAATCAGAGGCAAAATCGGTTCCCAACTGCTTCCTCGATCTAAAACCACTGTTCTTAGCATATCCTCAAGAGTTTGGATTGTTCTTTCAGATTGCACGTCTGATTGAGGGTGAAACATCGTACTGAAATTCAGACGAGTCCCCAATTCTTGCTGCAAACTCATCCAAAATTGAGATGTGAATTTCGCATCTCTGTCAGACGTAATAGATTTCGGCACTCCATGCAGTCTGACTATCTCTTGGACATAAATCTGAGCCAGCTTATCTGATCCATAGTTCACTTTGATCGGCAAGAAGTGAGCACTTTTCGTCAGGCGATCCACTATGACCCATATCACTGTATTCCCTTTTTGTGACTTCGGCAATCCCGTAACAAAGTCCATGGTGATATGTTCCCATTTCCATTCGGGGATGTCTAACGGTTGCAACTTTCCATACGGCCGTTGATGTAACGCCTTAACTTGCTCACAGACTAAGCATTTTTCCACGTATAAGGCTACATCCTTCTTCATACCGTCCCACCAGTACTTGGTTTTCAGATCCTGATACATTTTAGTACTTCCTGGGTGAGCGGTATATGGCGTGTCATGAGCCTCGCTCAAAATCTCACCTCTCAACTCCTTGCTGCTTGGCAATAAAATCCTGTTCCGGAACAACAAAGCACTGTTAGATGCCTCCCGGTACTCCCCCACTGGCTTATCCTTCAGTTTCTGACGTAACTTCTCAATTTCTGCGTCTTCTTTCTGTGCCTCAACTATTCTTCCCCTCAGATCTGGCACTACTGTCAAAGTTGTTAATTCGCATCTTTTCCTTTCTGAAGGCGATATCACCTCTAGACTTAGCTTCTCAATTCCCGGATTAGTCTGCTTTCCCTCGTAAGCATGTAGCCTAATTGAGCCTCTCCTTTCCTGCTCAAGGCATCTGCCACTGAACTAGCCTTGCCTGGGTGATAGTTGATAGTTGATAGTTGATTCAGGCACCGCTAAGACTGGTGCGGTTGTTAGTAGTTGTTTCAGCCTCTGAAAGCTCTCTTCACATTCCTCAGACCACACAAACTTTACACCCTTCTGCAGTAACTGAGTCATCGGCTTCGCAATCTTGGAGAAACCCTCAATGAATCTGCGGTAATAACCGGCTAAACCCAGAAAACTGCGAATCTTGTTCGGCGTAGTTGGTGACTTCCAGTCCATCACTGTCTGAATCTTGGCTGGATCTACATTGATTCCATCAGCCGACACGATGTGCCCCAAGAATGTCACTTCTCTCAACCAAAATTCACACTTGCTGAATTTGGCATACAACTTCTCATCCCTTAGGGTCTGCAATATTGTTCTCGGATGCTGTTCATGTTCCACTTCGCCCTTCGAGTAAATCAGAATGTCATCGATGAACACCAACATAAAGTTGTCAAGATAGGGGTGAAATACCCGATTCATCAAATCCATGAACACTGCAGGAGCATTTGTCAATCCAAACGGCATTACTACGAACTCATAATGACCGTATCTAGTCCTAAACGCTGTCTTCGGAATATCCTCATTCCGAATCTTCAGCTGATGATAACCTGATCGAAGATCGATCTTGGAAAATACCTTTGCTCCCTTGAGCTGATCGAATAGATCATCGATTCTTGGTAATGGGTATCTATTTTTCAGCGTTAACTTGTTCAGTTCTCTGTAATCAATGCACATACGCATCGACCCATCCTTCTTCTTCACAAATAGAACCGGCGCACCCCATGGTGACACGCTTGGCCTAATATATCCCATATCTAACAGCTCTTGAAGTTGGACCTTCAGTTCTTGCAGTTCCTTTGGAGCCATGCGGTACGGCACTTTAGAAATTGGTGCCGCACCAGGTTCCAGGTCAATGGTGAACTCCACCTGTCTGTCTGGTGGTAACCCTGGTAGTTCCTTCGGAAATACATCTTCAAATTCTCTTACAATCGGTACATCTTCCACCGTTAGCTCTAGTTTCTCTTTTCCTTCCAGATATACCAGGAAGGCTTGATTCCCTGATTTACGCAACAACTTTTTTGCTTGAATTACAGAGATTACTGGTACTCTCTGTCTCCTTCTGAATCCGTGCACAAACGTCTCCTCATTCCCTTGTTGTGGAATGATTACTCTCCTCTCACTACACAAGATGGTCGCCTTGTTTTCTGATAGCCAATCCAGTCCTAGGATTATATCTACATCATGAATGTCCAGTACATTCAACTCTGCTACTAGAATCTCATTCTCATCAAGCTTGATTCTCAAGTCTCGGCACACTAAAGTAGAGATAGTGGTTTCTCCAGAAGGTATCGCTATGTTCAAGTTCTGACTATTCTTTTCTACCTTAAGTTCTAGTGCCTCAACACATGCAGATGATATGAAAGTATGTTATGCTCCCGTATCGAATAACACCATAACAGGTATATTATTAACGCATCCCATACCTGCCAGATTACCATCATCCTGATTACCGTCTAAGGCATAGGCCCGGGCTCTCCTCTGCTGGCCTTCATCACCCTGTTGGTTGCCCCCTTGGTTTCAGGGTGGAGCCCGGTAGCCCAGTCTGCCGCCTCCTCGATTTCCGGCGTTGCCTCTCCATGGCTGGCGATGTCCTCTGATGGCTCTCAGTTGTTGATTCGCCGGTCTTTGGAAGTTCGGGTGGTTTCCTCCTCTTGCTTGGGGTGTGGCGCACTGATGAGCATAATGCCCTAGACCGTTGCAGTTAAAGCATCTCACTTCTCCTCGTCAGCAATCCCCCGGGTGTCTCTTCCCGCATCCCAGATAGTTCTGAGGACCAATATCCCTCTGGTCACGCCTCGGAAATGGTTGGGGATTGTTCCTTTGAAAATTCTGATTGCCATACCTCCCTTGGAAGTTATGTTGTCTGCCTTGATCTTGGCGCTTCTGGCTGCCTTGCCCTTGCACGAATTGCCTTGGCGGCTCTTCCCATTTCCTCTTCTGATTCGGAGCTGGGATCTGTGCCTCCTGTGCTTCCCACTCCGGCAGTCTCTTCATGTTCCTGGACGCCTCAATGTCCAGAGCATTGCTCAACAACTCTTGATAACTCAGTCTTTTCATAGTTGCCAGTTGTGTGCGGATTTCTTCGCACAAACCATCCCTGAACTTTTCTGCCATCTTCTGTGACGTGTCTGCTAGATGCGGAGCCATCTGAAGTAGTTCACCGAACTTGGTGTCATACTCCTCCACTGTCAGTTTTCCCTGCTCAAACAGGAAAAACTCTATTGCTTTCTCCTTCCGGTACTGCTTCGGAACGTATTTCTCAAACAAAGCCTCCTTAAATCTCTCCCAGCTCAAATGGTCCCTTTCTGCTGGTGCCACGGACTTCACGTACGTCTCCCACCATCGGTCTGCTTTCCCTTTCAGTTGGTAGGACATGCAGTTGATCTTCTCTTCTTCTGAACATCGCATGTGTTTAAAAATCTTCTTCAGTTTCTCACCCAGTCTTCTGCAGCTGCTGGGCCTCATGTCCCATCAAAATTGGGAGGCTGTTGCTTACTGAAGGTTTCCACCCACTTTACTGAAGAGATTCCAGGTGCGAACCCATGTGGTGGTGGGAATTGACCATGTTGATCGGTTGGGCCTTCTTCATCGGAGATGATCTCATACTCCTCATATCCTTGATTGATGGGGACTTCCTCCCAGTTGGGATTCTCGTAATCAGGTTGTGGGTTAGCTCTCCCACGACCTCTGCCCCTCTGACCTCTTCCTCGTCCTCTTCCACGGCCTCTGCCTCGGCCACGGCCTCTTCCTCTTCCTTGATCAATAAATTCCATTACCCTTCACTACAAAACAACATCCATTTAGCAATTCCATAATATTCTCATATAATAACATTCATCATATCTTGGAATCATACCATCCATTCAATATTCACTCAAAACTTTTAACAACCCACAAACATTCAAAATCAAATAAATCCCAAATAACAATCGTTAATAACTCAAGAATGTCTCACATGCTACCGATCCGATACAATAAGGAAAATACAGTCACCAATAATAACAAGGTTCAATAACGACTAAATCTCAGTCTCTGTTCAGAACATAATCATAAATAGGGTACAACAAGCATCAACAGAATGTCCAAATCTGAGTAAAAGCAACCAGTAATAAATTCGTGCAACTCTCACTCGGATCCCTCAGATGGATCCTCCTCCTCCTCATCATTATCCTCCATCTTCATTGGCATCTTACCCCTGTCCCGAGCTGCCATCCTCCTCCCAAGGCTGCTCTCGGTATCGCAGGATAGACAGATAGGTGCATGTCTCGTCCCATGGCCATAAGCAATCCCATGACCTCCGAACATGTCCTCATAACCAATAGTGGTCTGCCTCGGCCACATCTCGGCACTATCCCAACCATAGTCATGTACCGGCTTGGCACCGCTGGGCCCTCCTAAGTCCTGCTGCGGCTGCTGAACTACTGGTGCAGGTGGATCCTGGTATCCATAAGGTAAGGTCGGATCCTGCTGCGGCGGTGGGTACTGAACAGAAGCGGTGGAAAAATCACACCATGCATACGGATCATACGCCCCTCCCTGCTGTAATCCATGTTGGGGCGATGCATAGGCTGCTACGAGCGTGCTCGGTGTAGGGCGTACTCTCAGACGTGACGTGGATGCAGGTGCAGGTGGAACTGGAGTCATAGATGGTGCAGGCGGTAGAGCTGGCGTCCACTGCGGCGACGACTGCTGCAATGCTACCTGGTAATCAACATACCCTGAGGATCCCACGGGATCGAAGTAAGGACCGACTGATCCTCCCGATCGATGCTCGGATGGTACTACCATCTGTGCTATAGAAGATGAGGCAGGTCTAGGCCCCGACTGCGGCGCCTCACCTGTCGCTGACGCCTGCGTACTCCTCGAAGATGCTGGTGACGCACCCTCAGCTAAAACTGCCTCCTGTATGAGCGCGGCCATGAAAGTCTGGAAACTCCCTCGAGTACCTGTCCGCTGATTACGATGAACTCTGGCTAGCTCCAGTGTCCGACTGGTCCACCTCGACGGCATCAACTCTGTGGTCCTCTCCACAGCCTCTGCATTTGTGATGCCCTGTCCTCTTGTCTGTCTCCAATAATTCCAATACTCCATCAACGTGTTAGGCAAATTGTCCTCCTCGAATGGTGGGTAGCTCCTAAAACGAAAAGTTGCGCTCCTAGGGTCCATCTGTCACAACAACAACGTCAAACGATCAGTCCCATAGTCATAAATAATGCCAATATATGCAACTCTGTGTCTCGGGACAACTCCTGGTCTCCGATACACTGTGCCGAGGTCCTAACGGATCCTAGCGCTAAAAGACACACTCACTCGAGTCTCGACTAACTTGTCAGGCTCCTTGTGCATTCTGCACACTTAACATCAACTAACCTTGTGCATTTTGCACACTCACCCAAATTACTGGATTTTCCAGTTCACAGAAATTTTCAATTTCACCACAAAAGGTCAAAATTCTAAGTTCAATAATCAGTTCGCTTCGTTCTTACAACATCATACTACAGCTCACCTCGACTAGCACACCTATAGCCATAATATCAAGGTTAACTGCTTGCAAAAGTTTAAATTCTTACTCAATTCAATCAAATTCATATTTTCTAGAAAAAGGTCACCTAATTGGTGCCAATTGAAAATAATCTCAACCTTTGAAACAACAAAACTTTCTCAACTCATTAATTTACAGCTTTCATAAGAACTTCATCCCATTTCAACATTTTTTGACCCATTTTCAAATCAGTGTTAGCAGTCTTGCACAACACAAAATCAATCCTTTTGAATCATCCAAACTTCCTTATTCCACACAGAAACACCAATTATTTCCTTTCTCAATACATTTTCAAAAGATTTACACTGTTTCCAAGACATTCAAATCATACTTAAATTTGCAAGCAGGGGAAACTTGTAATTTTAAATTTTAAAGCTCTTAAACACGTACCTCAGGTGGCGCAGGATGGAGTAGGGTGTAAACACAAGCGAACACTTCATACGACTTTTAAATTTTAAACACTTCTAAGACTCGAAGTTTTCAAAATACTTTGAAATGATTTAAAACTTCAAAACTCTGCTCTGATACCACCTCTGTAATGCCCCAACTGACCTTCCCAATTTGGGGTCGCGTCACATTGATGTTTCAGGTTTTGTAGAACATTTTCCTCATTTAAATAAGCGGAAGACTTGATTAAATTTAAAAGATGACTAAATAGCAGAGAAAATAGTACTTCGAGTCTGAGTTTAAAGGAACAATATTCAAATCATTCAAGCATTTAAAAGATGGGAAGGAATAGCAGAGCGTGTAGCAGCGTGTGTGATGCGTGATGGAGATATGCATATGAAGATGCACATCTCAGGATCTCTGAGTTTACAAAAGTCAGCTGCTCTGTTTACACCCCTGCTCGCCCATCCATACCGCTCAACCTGCGTATTTTAGAAATAATACGAGGGGCTGAGTACTAATGTACACAATGAGAAACATGCCCGAAAACATACATTATATAGGAGACATGCTATGCAACTCACACAGATAGACACGGGGTTTTGTTAAAAGGAATCGTGCTATCTAAAACATTTTATTTTGTGTTCATCTAAATATGTTATTATATCTGCTATCATTTTTGTAACTGGAAGCTAGCCCACTTCCAAGTTACGATGATTAGTTAGGAATGATTTGACTTTCAACTCACTATCATCTAAGTGCACTAATCTCGGAACACACTTTGAGATCCGATCGTATTTATAATCATTCACTTTCTCATAGGGTTTAAGGTCACTACCATTTCATCCATCACAATTCTTTCCAGGGTTTAAGGTCACCACCATTTCACCCATACTTGCATATTAAGGTTGCAAACCTTCACAGTTATTAAGAGTAGCGCATGCACAACTAGTACATGGTTCTTGTCTTATTAATAACTCTCTCTTGCTAGCATTCAACAGAGGACAGATATAATAGCACAAAAACATGCATAGCAATTCTCAATTTAAAACAAAGCAGTTTACACATTTTAAAAGGTAAAACCACGCATTTGATTTTATACTGAAATAGTTTCCCACCTGATAGTTGGCTTTAGATATAGATGTTTCTGACTAGTATGAGCTGACCGACCCTCGCTTTCAATCTCCTACAATCAATTAGGGATACCCAAGTCAGAACGGATAATCTAGGACAATAATAACTTAATCATAATCATTCGAGACTCAAAAGAATTAAGACTAGATAACATATAAATGGAATTCTCTTTTCATGCCTCTGTGTCGACCAACAGGGTTCTGTGTCGGTCGACACACCCTTGGTCGACACATCCTTCTCGGTCGACAGACTTTCTGTCGATATATCCTATGTCAACTATTCCTGTCGATCGACACAAAATCTGTCGATCGACATACCTCTCATCGACTTCCCTGTCGATCGACATACCTTCTGTCGGTTGACAAGTTAACTCGATGTACTGCCTCTGTCGACACCCTTCGTCAACCATCTCTGTCGATCGACACTATCATCTGTCGAACACGATTGTGTCGGATCCCCTCCTCGATTTCAACCTCTGTGTCGATCGACACGAATCTGTGTTGATCGACACAGATCATCGTCCTCGCGAGTTCGCCTGAGTCAAAGCCTGCAACTCGCCGTAAAACACTCCCCACGACTCCAATTATACATGCAATTACATATTCGGGGTCCCTAAACATCCTAGAACCCGATTCTAACCTTAAAACACCGGTTAAATGCAAGAAATGAGAGTTAAATGGAGCTAACCGGAAATCTCTCTCTCTCTCTCTCCGGCGGCGCGGTTTTCGACGGTAGAATTCCACTTCTCGAGCTATCCGAATGTTCTACACAACATGGAGAACATGAATCAATCGTCAAAACACGGATTCAAGCTCGTTTAAACAATATTTAATCATTAAACCCGAAATTGAATTCAACCAAACTCCTTACCTTCTCTCTAGGTTTTCTCCGTCCACACCCAACTTCACGATGGCTGTTTTAGCTCAAATCGAAGCCCGAAGAACGAGCTATTCAATGGTGGCGGTGGCTCGTCGAATGGTGGCCGGTGCTGGCCGGAATCTCGCCAGGAATGTGACGGGTTTGGGGTGGGGGTTTGGCTGAAAAGGGGCAGCTCTACTCTCTCTCTCTCTAGCTTATAGCATAAGGTGGAAAAAGCTTGAATTATGTCTCTCCCCCTATATATATATTCCTTTCCCATATATCATACATCATAATTATACATATACATATAAGTATGCATATATCTAATATGATAACCATTCCCTTAATATCATATTAGTTCACTCAATTAACATGATAAACTCTATTTCATGGAATTAATATAATTCATGAATAATTCTCCTCGATTTCAATTAAATCTTGATAATTCCTTCAAGATTAACAAAATAATCAAGCTCAATCACGAGATTTAATTCTCCAACATACACAAATAACTTCTACTTCCTTAAATTGGTGAAATTCTTTCTTTATCAAATCCGAATAATTTATACAAGGTTGAATATTACACGGGGTATTACATCAACCTTTTCATTACTTTTCTTTACTGAATTTCATGTATGGTAATGCGATGTTCATTTTATTTGTTCTCATATTCATTTATACTAGAGTGTACTGATACGATGAAGTCTCACAAAGGGAGAGAATTTAGAGAATTGGATGATGGTATTGAAAAAAATGCAAAGATTTTGTCATTTAAGGAAGTAAGGTGCAGATAAAATATAAGTTGTTGATTTTCGTTTGTTATACAAAATAACGATGTACAATTACATTGAATTTATTTTATAATGAATAATATTTGAGATAAAATGAAGAATGACTAATATTAAATGAAGAATCTCTAATATAAAATGCATGTCACGTGTAACATATAAATTTACAGGGAATTTATTTTATAATCACAATTGAATGAAGTATATAATACATAAAATGAACAAAACACAACTTTTGTGTCTTGGTTCGTATTGACTATGTTGCCCTTTAATGAAGTAAAATGAGGATAAAATGTTGCGATTCTTGTTGAATGTTTTATTTAATCTGGATCGTTGATGTTGTCAAATCTATGGACTGTATTTATTCTCATTTCTCACGATAAGGCTATTTTCACCATATCAACCCATATATATATATATATATATATATATATATATATAGGGGGCTGATCTGGTGAGAATAGCCCTTATCATGAGAAATGAGAATAAATCTCGTCCATAGATTTGACAACATCAACGATCCAGATTATATAAGAGCTTTAACAAAAAACGCGGCATAATATCCTCATTTTACTTCATTGAAGGGCAACATAGTCATTATGAACGTACAGGGCGCAAAAGTTGTGTTTTGTTCATTTTATGTATTATATACTTAATTTTATCTTAGTTATACTTCATTTTATCTCAATTGCGAATCATTGTAAGATAAATTTGATTCGAATTTTGATGTTACACGTGACATGCATTTTATCATAGCAGTTCTTCATTATATCTTAGGTATTCTTCATTTTATCTCAATTGTGATTCATTATAAAATAAATTCGATGTGAATTTTGATGTTATACGTGACATGCATTGTATCTTAGCAGTTCTTCATTATATCTTAATCATTCTTCATTTTATCTCAATTATTGTTCATTATAAAATAAATTAAATAAAAATAAAATCATTTTTTCGAAAAAAATGATTTGAATTCTCTTCATTTTATCTCCTATATACATCATTAAACGAAAAAAATCAAAATTTTAGAAACAGTTCTCTTCATTTTATCTCCTCTACACTTCATTAAATGGAAAAAATTAAATTAAATAAAAATAAAATTAATTTTTCGGAAAAATTATTTCAGTTCTCGTCATTTTATCTCCTATATACATCATTAAAAGAAAAAAAATCAAATTTTTAGAAACAGTTCTCTTCATTTTATCTTCTCTATATTTCATCAAATGGGAAAAATTAAATTAAATAAAAATAAAATCAATTTTTTTAAAAAATATGTTAAATTTATTTTATTTATTTAAAACTTCATTAAACAAGAAAATTCAATTAAATAATAATAAAATTTAATTTAATTTTAGAGTATTGGATGACTCAACAAGGCAATCGAAATATTATGAAAAATCGAAATGAAAAGGAATTAGAGATCCAAATATGTAATAATGAAGTTCGCGGAGGATAAAATGAAAATGGAAATTATTTGAGGGAGATACCATCAGGATAAATGACAATGATACCCTTAAATATGTAATAATGAAGTTCGCGGAGGATAAAATGAAGACGGAAATTATTAAAGCATGACCGCAGATCTTGTGAAATCAAAGGTTGAGATTTATTCTCATTTCTTACATTAACATCTATTCTCATATGATCTAACCTATATATATATATATATATATATATATATA
>JAPKLW010000133.1:29485-64922 GCA_026898455.1 Plectranthus barbatus | reverse complement strand
ATATATATATATAGGGGGTGCATTCTAGGCTGAACTCATCTTCCTGAATGAACTATGAACTTTCATTGTTGTGTGTGTAATTGATCATTATTGTATGTATAATATCTCATTACAGTATCATATACACTACAATGATCAATTACACACACAACAATGAAGTATCATAATTAAGTACGATAATGAACTATCATATAAACTACAATGATCAATAAAACACACAACAATGAAAAGTTCATAGTTCATTCACAACATTTAGTTCGGATTTGAACACAACTCTATATATATATATATATATATATATAGGGGAGTGATCATATGAGAACTCCCCTTACCATGTGAACATAAGAATCAATCTCGGTCATCCAAATTGTAATCCAACGCTCAAGAGTAAATAATTTCCGTCTGCATTATAGTGCAGTAAAACATGCATTGAAGGGTAATTTTGTAATATTTTTCTCTCTTCTCTAAAATTATCCTAAATCTTTAAATGATCATAACTCCTTCGATTTAAATTATTTTTTCATGTATCATATATCAAATTAAAGGTAATTTAATTGTCTTTAAAATGAAATCCCTATTGCATATGTTTTGATTTAAAAATCATCGTAAAAAATGAAAATTAGTGATTATAAGCATAATTCTCGTAACAGTACACGAATTCTAATATAATGAATGAAATTGTACAATATAATGCATGAAGTTATATTATATAATGCAGAACATGATAGATAGAATGCAATATATTTTTTCCTGGGAGATCAACAAAAAAAAATTAAAATTCATTATCTTTGCATACTGTATAAAATATTATAGTTGTTATAAAAGTTGATCATACATTACTTGTTTTTAATTATGTATTTTTTTTTTGTTATATTATATAAATGTATATTATTATATTATATAATGCATGTTTGTTAGGTATATAATCAATGTTTGCTAGGTATATAATGCATGTCGAGGTCAAAATAATGCGGTCCTCGGAGTATCGGTATATCTTAAAAATGAAGTTCACATGATAAACATTCAAATATTCATTCTAACAATAATTTTTAATAGTTTGATGCACGAATAAGAATTTATATATGACAAGAATCTTTGAGAAAATTAATAATAGATATGTTTCAATCTTAAAGATTAGAGAATATTCATTATTTATAATTTTCCATATTAATTAAGATATTTTTCATATCAATTTTGATATGAATATCTTATATTTAGTGCATATAGTTATATTTTTCTCTCTCTTAAAATTATAAATATCATAATTCTCTTAATTTAAAATTATTTTTTAATGTACCAAAATAATATGATTTTGTTATTTTTTTAACTAAATCTCTATTGCACATGTTTAGTGGGAGTAAACTATGTAACATATAAAAATTATTAATCTTATGCACAAATCAAATAACTTATGTATTATAATGTAAGTAAAATAATTTTTCTCTAAAATAAAAGTAATACACTATAGTTCCGATTAAAAAATCTTCGTAAAAATAAAAATTAGTGATTATATGCATAATTCTCGCAACAGTACACAAATTCTTATATAATGAATGCAATTGCACAATATAATGCATGAAGTTATAGTATATACAGCAAAATCATCATTCATCATTATATTTGCACTTGTTATACATTATATAGTAATAACATATGCATTATAATGCATGAATTAATAACGTATAATGATAGTAATATTGTTCTAAAATAAGAGTAATATCCTATTATAATGCAGGAAGATGTTTGTTAGATATATAATGAATGTTAAGTATATAATGCATATTTTCTATGTATATAATGCATGTTTCTTATGCATATAATACATGTTTGTAAGATATATAATGCATGTCAAGGTTGAATATGCAAAGAGAATCTTAAAGAATTACAAAATGACAAAAATATCCTAGAATGCTGATTTTTTGAGATAAAATGACCGAAAATTCGAGTAAAATCCTGAGCGTACATTCATCAAAATTAATGACGATGATTAGTTCTTATTTCTCATAGTAAGAGGTGTTCTCACTGGAACGCATCCATATATATATATATATATAGTAGTGATCATATGAAAATAGTTTTTAGTATGAGAAATGAGGATAAATCTCAGCCTTTGATTTTGTGATTTCAACGTTCATGATCTATTTCACTCCGTGTGCAGTTTTCCTCGATTATCCTGCAGTTTTGCAAAATTAAGGTTATTTTTGTAATTTTAGCTTTTTTTAAAATTTGAAATAGTATCTCATTAGATTTTTTATTCCTTTCTTCGCGCGATTTGATTTATTCTTCCTTCTTCGTTCGATTTGATTTATATTTCTTCTGTCGATCAGATTTTTTTTCTTGGTTTTTGGATTTCACATTCGTGTTCGGTCTCGACTCTGTTTATTGTGCATGAATATAGTTTTAAAAAACTTGTTTTATTCAGATCGACGTTCATTTTTACTATTTTATTGTGCATCTTTAGTGTTAACTTTGTGCATTTTTTTCTCTTACAGGTTCATTTATTCCAAAGTGTGTATTCAAATCGACGTTCATTTTTACTATTATATTGTGCATCTTTAGTGTTAACTTTGTGCATTTTTGTATCTTACACGTTCATTTATTTCAAAGTGTGTTGATGAGATGAAGCATTTAAGTGCAGAGTTCTTAGAACTGTTGATGTTGGTATTGAGTTTTATAGAGACTACGCTCGTGTTGCTGCTTTGAAGAAGAAGATGCGTATTTTTTTTAATTCGTATTTATGTAAAAATGAAGTAAATTGGGCTAAAAATGAAGTAAATTGGGCTAAAAATGAAGTAAATCGGGCTTAAAATGCAGGTTGTTGTTTGTGTTTGAGTTTTTTTTTACAGTTTTAGCCTTTAAAGGCTAAAACTGCAGGATATTGGGGCAAAAATGCCGCGTTTTTCAATTTGCTGAGAATGAATCCTGTTCGTCGATTTGATGAGATGGACGCGCGAGATCTATTCTTATTTCTCATAGTAACTCCTATTCTCACCTGATCACTACCCTATATATATATATATATATATATATATATATATATATATATCTATTTTGTTAGTGAACTAAATACTTTATAACTTTTTAATTAATGAGTTTCACTAAATCAATTTGAATCAACTCTTATAGAATCAAAATATTGACTACATTGATTCATTTAATTATAGTAGTAATGAATACTTGTGGTAATATTGTAATAAACAGTACTAAGCTGTTTCCCCAATTCAGGCATATGAATGACTCAACAACTTTTCTGACGCAAGCTTTAAAGGTTTCAACCTTTTCTCACCCCCACCTCGTGCCTCATTATTACTCCATCAATGCTTCGTAAATAATATCAGGTTTTTTTTTTCGATTGTTATAAGTATTTTGATTTTATTAATTAATCAAGAATTCTATTATGGGAAAGGATACTTATCCCAAAAAAAAAAAAAGAATTTGAAATAATACTATTTTCAAATTTAAATTGGGTACTATACTATTTTCAAATTTAAATTTTAAGTTTTTTATCGAATACTTTTAAAGTTGACTAACTCAATCGAGCATAAATAAACTTCCTAAATTTACATTTAAAATATTCATTATGCTTGAAAGAAGAATTATTAATTCCAAAATTAATATTATTTTCATTCTAAATTCGGTTTCTTTTTCTTTTAATTTCAAAAATTTATTATACTTGTTACTTTTAAACATATAAAAATTGATTTTATATTTTATGCTAATTTTAGGTAACGAGCTTGCTCAGGAGCTCACGAGTCAAATACTGTAAAGTTTAAGTTTGGTTTGTTTAATAAATGAGATCGAGCAAAGTTTTATCGAATTGAAAACCAAGTAGCTGACGAACAATTAGATTCATATAAACTCTATAGAAATTTGGGTGAAAATCGCATTTGGAAAATCATTTTGGGCATATTTAGAAACATAGGTCAAATTTGTTTTTCTGCAATCGAATAGTTTTGGGACTTATTTAGTTTTCTCAATCGTCTACGTCAGTTAAGTTTTTGCGATATCAAGTGTTTCTTCAGATTCAAATGAATAATGTTTTTATAACATTTTTTTTATATTTGCTCAATCAAGAAAAAACATCACACGATTTTTTCGTTCATTATACTCCCGTATGTTCATACAGAATAATAATGTATAGCCGATGATAATTCAACATGCAAATAATAAAATTATATTATTGTACGCATTAAACTAAATGAACAAATTACGTATGTTGTTTACACTGGCGAATCTAGGTGTTAAAAAGGGGGGATTTCAGTCCCCCAAATCGAATTTTTTTATTGTATTAATATGATAATTTGATATTTTAACAAGATGGGTCCAATTACAGGGAAGTTGTGAAAAAGAAAAGAAAAAAGCTAAAAATAAAGAATAAGAGAATATGAGAGACTGAAAATGTAGAAAATCCAACAATACTTATAATTAGTTTTACTCAATTTTATATTATTTTTATTATAAAAAATCTAATGAGCCCTTACTATTCAAAAATATTGGATCTGTCACTGATTGTTTATATAATATTAGTAGTATGTAAGTTTCATGGAAAATTGAAAAGTGGAAACATTAAAATCAAAAGGTTGATTGAATCCTAATTAACATACATATATAGAGAGTTGTAATCATATATGAATCATTTCACATATGAGAAATAAGACTAAATTCCATACCTTTATTTTTAAATTTTAATGGCCTAGATTATTTGATTTACTTTAATTATTAATTATTATCTTTCATTTTTAATTTGATTGGAGGGTATTTTTCGAAATTATTATTGGTAATTTAAGTCATTCCTTAATTGTCTTCTAATATCACTCTTACATAATTTACATTTCATACTCAATCATATATCACGTTTTTTTCCCTAAATCTATTCCATATAATCCACGATACATATCATTTCTATTAAAGAAGAGGGTGATAGCTATTATATTGAAGAAGAAGGCGATGGTTAAGAGAAGTAGCTAGTGGTGACACCGAGCCCATAGAGGAGAGAGAGAGAATGCTGCTTTGAGGCCTTGTTCTTCATGATATATGCTCTTATTATTGTTGTTGTCTTGCTTCTTTTCAAACAAAACCTTCTCGATTTATCGTCGGTCTTTGACTGAATTCAGCGAATAATGGTGCGACGATCTTGGAACAGATGGATGGAGTTGTTATTGTGGTCGGTGTGCTTTTAGAACAAAAATTAAATTCGGTTTTGTGGATACAGTTTGTGAGGGAATCCATGTGTGCCGAATTTGACAAAGAAGAAATACTAATTTTGCATCTATTTGCAGTATTTAAGTCTGTATATTTACAGTGTTTAAGCCTGTATATTTTCATCTATATTCTGTGCAATTTGAGTTGCATGGATGGTTTAAACATATGATTACTAATATATATATATAGGGAGCGGATCCAGTGAGAAAAACCTTAACGTGAGAAAATGAGAAAGATACTTGATTGCTTTCACATCATTGCTTGATTGTATTCAAGTCGTTGCTTGATTACAATGTTGCTTGATTGTGCTTTAATTGTTGCTTGATTATTTTGTTGCTTGATTGCATTTTAGTTGTTGTTTGATTCAATATCAACCATTGATTATTTTAGATCTGATAGACATGATTCATTCTTTTTTCTCACAGGGGAATTTTTTTTACATGATCCCTCCTCTATATATATATATATATATATATATATATGTGGGATTGATCTTGTGAGAACAACTTTTATCGTGAGAAATGAGAATAAATCATGATCATTGATTTAACAAAATCAATAATCTAGATTAACTGAAAAAAAAACGCGGCATTTTATCCCACTTTTTGTTCATTAAAGGGCAAATTCATAATTTTGATGCTACACGTATATGCATTTTACCTTAGCTATTCTTCATTTTATCTTAGTTATATTTCATTTTATCTCAATTGTTGTTCATTATAAAATAAATTCGATGTGAATTTTGATGTTACATGTAACATGCATTTTATCATAGTTATTCTTCATTTTTATCTTAGTTATTCTTCATTTTATCTCAATTTTTTCATTATAAAATAAATTCAATGTAACTGTAAATCGTTATTTTGTATAAAGTATGAAAATCTACAACCTACATTTTATCTACACCGTACTTTCTTAAATAGAAAAATCTCTGCATTTTTTTTCAATATTATCATCCAATTCTTTAAATTTTCTCCCTTTGTGAGACCATCTCCAGCAGTACTGGAGAATGGCAATTTATTGCAAAATGCAATCAAAACTCTCCTCAGCAGCTCCTCCATTTGCTATTTGCATTTGCATTTTAGCAAAAAGTTGAAGAGTCTTCTTGCAAATTTGAAGTTACACTATTCACATTGTCATTTTTTTTTTATTCATTTTTCGTTTTTTTTTGTTTTGATTCTTTTTTAATTATTATTTTCGTTTCTATTTCTTTCTTTATTTGTTTTCGTTTCTTTTTTTTTATGTTCTGATTCTTATTTCGTTGTCATTTATTTTTTTTTCGTTTTTTTTTTGTTTTGAATTTTTGAATTATTATTTTCTAATTTTTTTCTTTTCTTTGTGATCATGCACAACTTATAAAATATAATTAATAAACTAAGTACAACTAATAACTTACAAATTAATAACTTATATAAAATAGAACACAATATAAATTAAAAAACACTCAATAAAAAGATAGCACACAAAATACAATACAATAAAATTACTCATAATAAAACAAACAATCACACTTATTAAAAATCTCCTAAATTAGCTCCAGATCCAGATCCTCCCATATCAGGAAAATAGCTTCCAAAGTTGAAATTACTATTTGGTGGAGTTGGTTGATTCATTTGTTGCCTTTTAAACGCAATTCTAGCATTTTCCCCTTCAAAAAATGAGCGTGAAGTAGGATCAGTAATCAAGTTCAAATCCAGTTGCATAATTCTATTTTCCTCTTGCATCTGCATTGTTTCAGCCAGTATTAGTCTTGCAACAGCTGACATTTTTTTAGCTTCAAGTTTTTCTTTCTGTATCAGCCTATCTTGCTCCCTGTTCTCATTCAAACTTTGAAAAAATGTGAGCATTTGTTCATTTGATTCTTTTACTGCCTTTACCAGATTTGATAATTCTTCAACTGATTTTTTTTCATTTTAGATTTTTTTACACCTAATGGGCGTTGAGATCCAGATCTGCTTCCACTAGAATTATTTAAATTTATAGAAAATGAACCCATTGCATCAGGTGAAGTAGGAGATTCAGAAAATGGAGTTTCTGTTTGATCCATTTGAGATGAATATGGTATGACTCGTGTTCTCAGTGGATTGTTGGAAAATTCATAATCTTTCATGATATCCCAAACATGCTCAAACTTGAATCCTTTTTTAAATTTTGGATCCATTGTCATCAATTATTTTGCATGATTTATCTGCATGATAAATAAGATTTATTTAAAAATAATAAACTAAAAAAATAATAATTAAACTAATAATAACTTACAATGTCTTGTTCGGATGCACCACTCGGTTTGGTATACTCGATTTGGTCCATACATCCTTTGAACTTTGCAGTTGCAGTCGAGATAAGCTGCATACGACTCGCCAAAGATTTAGGACTTCTAACGGCCATAGATGCACTTGGTCTTTCACGATTATAAACCTCTGCAATACGACTCCAAAGCTGCTCTTTCTTTTGATTGTTACCAGTTTCTGCATCTTGGGTTAATTGCACGTACACATGACAAAGATGTTTATCTTCATCAATACTGTAACCCGAAGATCTGAAACTAGCCATATTTTAAAAGAAAAGAAATTTGTTGGCAAGAAAGAAACAAGTAGGATTTTTTTAGATTGCAATATTTCTAGTGTGATTGAATATGAGTATAAACTAGTTTATTTATAGGTGAAAGAAAATGAGATAAGATAAAAATCAATGATGTAGATTTAAAGAGAACTGTAGTGAATGGTTGAGATTGATCTAGTAGATTTTTCTAGATAAGATAACGATCTAATGGCATAGATTTAAATAGAATCGTAACCAACGGTTCAGATCAACTCTTTTAATTTTAAAGACAAATAAAAAATAAAAATAATAAAGATAATGATCTAATGGCATAGATTTAAAGAGAATCGTAACCAACGGTTCAGATCAATCATTCAAATTTCGTAGATAAGATTTCACCAATTATTTAAGGAATGATCATGTTCTCAATTATGCAACATATCCCTACAACAATTTCTTATAGTAAAATTGTCCAGCAAAAATGAATCCCAATTTTCCTGGCTCTCATTCTCAATCTTCTACGCCCAATTTTTTTGGTCCTCCTTCTCAAAGCTCATCAGATGGTGACTTTGAAAAATCAGTTCGTAATTATGAAATTGAGGAACAAGTCCTATATCAACAAGTTCGGACCAATAATCTTATCGTAGCAGAATTTGTGAGAAACAAAAATTTCACAAATGTTCATGGAGGGTCTGTTCCTGGTGTAGAACAATCCATCGAGATCGAGTTGCAGCTGCCCAACGACTATTTCATGATTATTTTTCTGAAACACCAATCTATAACGAAGAAATGTTTCATAGGCATTTTTTGAATGTCTCAAAATTTATTTCTTCGTATCGTTGATGCAGTGAAAAATCATGATGGTTACTTTGAGCAACGACGTAATGCAGCCGGGAGTTTAGGATTGTCCACCCTTCAAAAAGTTACAGCTGCATTTTGGATTTTTGCATATGTAATGCCAGCATATGCAATTGACGAGTACATCAATATTGGTGAGTCCACTGCACTTGAATGTGTTAAGAGGTTCTGTCGTGCAATTGTTGAAATATTTTCAAATCAATATCTAAGATCTCCTTCTGCTAATGATGTTGCTAGACTACTGTATATTGGTAAAGAACGTGGATTTCCAGGAATGTTAGGTAGTCTAGATTGTATGCATTGGAGATGGAAAAACTGTCCAACTGCTTGGGCAGGACAATATCCAGGTCGTAGTGGAAAACCGACAATAATTCTTGAAATAATTGCCGGTTATGATCTTTGGATTTGGCATGCATATTTTGGTATGTCAAGATCCAATAATGATATCAATGTGTTAGAAAGATCTCATCTTTTCTCTGATCTTGCTAGAGGTGTCTCTCCACCAGCACATTATGTCATACAAGGAAAAGAGTTCAATATGGGTTATTATTTAGCTGATGGAATATATCCAAAATGGTTGACACTTGTGCAAACCATTCATGATCCCCGCACCCACAAAACACAATATTTTGCTATGAAACAAGAATCTTGCAGGAAAGATGTCAAGCGAGCATTTGGAGTTCTTCAAAGTCGATTTGCTATTGTAGCGAATCCAGCCCGTTGTTGGAGAAAAGATGATTTGCAAGACATCATGACTGCGTGCATTGTCATGCATAATATGATAATTGAGGATGCACGTGATCTTAGTGCACCTATTAATGATGAAAGAGAAGTACCAGAGCCAGATGTTGAAATAGCAGACGAAGGAATAGATCAATTTGAAGCATTTCTTGCACGATTTTGAAAAATTAAAGATAGAACTGCTCATTTTGCACTCCGTGATGCTTTGATTGACCATTTGTGGGATGAATATTCAAATGCATAAGGATGAATATTCAAATACATAAGAATAATATGTTGTGATCTCAATTATTGTATGATTGTATTTATATTAAATAAAATGGTTATTTTGTGTGAAATTATATTTTATTTATAATTTTGTAAAATAATTTATTTAAATATTAATGTTAATTTTTAATTAGGAATTAGAAAATTATAAATATGAAATTAAATACTAACATATAAGTTAAAATATGATATAATAATTTGTTTAATAAAATTAAATAAATAATAGAAGAATCAAAGTGGAATATTCTTTTTAGAGTGAAATATAGAGTTGATTGCTGGAAATGAAAAATGAAAATTGCAAATCTAAACTGCAAAATAGAAAAAGTGGGCTGCATTATAGAGTTAGCTGCTGGAGATGGCTTGAGGCTTCATCGTATCAGCACAGTCTAGTATAAATGAACCTGAGAACATATAAAATGAACATCGCATCACCTAAAATGAAATTCAATTAAAAAAAATAATGAAAAGGTTGATGAAATAATCGAAGGCTACTTAAAATGAAGCTAACAAACAAAATTATGAACATAATACCACAACAGATGAATAACACAATACTAAAAATGAAAGACTTCCATAACTGTTTAAAACAAAAACTCTATAAACAATATATCAAAAAAAGTCCCATGAAACCATAATCAAAAAATATTATCCAAAAACTTCAAACAACTGAAACACATATAATATTCAAACCAGAAAAAATTCACAACCAAAACAAATATATTCTTTATGAATTAACAATCAAATTTCTCAGTTACACATCGAAAATAACTTCTCGCTAAATCATAACAGAAAGAAGCATGAACTTAGAAAGCACAAAAACTTCGAATCTAACCTTAAGAACCAATCAAAACCATATTCCGATTGCCAAAATCAAATATATGAATTAATGAAAATAAAACAAACACGAAGACAAATCTATATTAAGAAATTGCAAAAAAAGGAATTATAGATCCAATCGATCGTGCGAAATAAGGTAACAAAATTCTAATTGCTGGAGGAGATAAGATATTTAAAATATGTTAAATAACAATGATACCCTTAAATATGTAATAATGAAGTATATGAAGGATAAAATGAAGATGAAAATTATTAAAGCATGACTGTTGATCTAATGGAATTAATGGTTGGAATTTATTCTCATTTCTCACATTAAAAATAATTCTCATATGATCTAACATATATATATATATATATATACACACACAGAGAGAGAGAGAGAGAGTTATATTCATTCCTGAACTAAATATCTTGAAATGACCTATGATCTAGCCATTAATTTTATTGATCTGATGGTTATATTAATGACATGTGGCAATCAATTTATTTTTAAATTAATTTGAAAGGGTGTATTAGGAGATAAGAATTGTTACAATTTTTAGTAGATTTGATATTTAAAGTAGTTACCTAATTTCATGGGATATGTGATATTATTATTAAAGGTAGATTTTTTATTCTTTGTCATTCAATATTATCGTACATCAGTTTCTCTAGGTTTTCTATTGTCTCTCTTCTTTCTCTTCTCACGACTGAAACATGGTTCTCCATTGCTGAAGCATGGTGCTCCAGGTTTTCCATTGTCTCTCTTCTTTCTCTTTTCATGGCTGAAGCATGGACAACAATGGCACTGAGCCATCATTTTTTTCAGACACCAACACCCTGACGTCGTCCCCCAAAAACCAATTGCATCTCATGATCTGGAGAGGAACCCTTTGTCCTCTTCCGCTTCCGTCGTGCGAGGTAGAACCCTAGTAAAACGCAGCCCTAAAATGAAAGACAATCAATCCCAGTGATTTCGCATTATTCTTTATAATTTATATCATTATATAGTCATGTATGGATCGTTACTACATTATTTATTGTGCAAGTTGAACAACAGTTGCTTTTTGCTAACGCTGAAATTGAAGGATCCGAACTCCATCCGTCGTCGCCGCCATGGCAGAAGCCACTGAATGCAATATGTTGGAGACCGTACGTTTGGCGGTGTTTAAGGCATCCGGTCATTGTCTGGTGTCGCTGTGAAAATTGAGGGCTACAACTTCAACAAGGGCGTCGACTACCATGAGTTATTTTTCACATCATTTTTTATGTTTGAATTTTCTATTTACAACTTATTATATATAATATAATCAACCCATTATAATATATGAATGCTTTCATTACTTATAATAAACATTATCATTGTAATTTATAAACTCATTTTTCTCAAAATAAGAATTGTTGTGTCCATATTATAATATATAATTTGTTTCATTGTTGTTTTAAAAAATTTATCATTATATAGACTAAAAATCATCATTGTTTTCCATAATTATTATATCCATATTATAGTATATAATTTTTTTCATTGTTGTTTTAAAAAATTATCATCATTGTTTTCAATGAACACAATGAACGGATAATGATTTAGAATGAATAAATGTTGGATCCTAAAATGAACACAAAATTAATTTCGTTGGGATTTGAGTATCGATCCATACAAACAAAAAAATATATTTATCATCTGTAAATCGTGTTCGGTGATTTGTGGAAATGAGAAATCAAGAAAAATAATTTTCTGAAAGTTATTTTGTACAAAGATGGGAAACTAAAAAATCCAAGTAATGATATGGAAATGGTAGGTGATAGAAATTAAAAGATAATAATGGTATAGATCGTGATTTTTTTGGTAACCACACCCGATAAATCTGTCTCAAGATTTTATTTCACTTTGCATTTTATTCGATTTTGACAAATTTACCCTTACAATGATATAAATATCACTAAACAATGATAATCCGTAACTTTAAATCAGGATAGAATTTTGAAATTAATAGATAGATTTTGTTCTTAGTTCATTCACATATAGGGGTTCAATCATGAATGCACCCATATATATATATATATATATATATGGGAGTGATCATATGAGAACTTCCTTTACCATGTGAATATGAGAATCATTCTCAATCATCTAAATTGGTGATCCAACGCTCAAGATTAAATAATTTCCGTATGCATTATAGTGTAGTAAAACATGCATTAAAGGGTAATTTTGTAATATTTTTTATCTCTCCTATAAAATCATCATAAATATTTAAATGATCATAACTCTTTTGATTTTGATTATTTGTTTATGTATCATATATCAAATTAAAGTTAATTTAATTATCTTTCAAATGAAATATCTATTGCATATGTTTCGATTTTAAAATCATCTTAAAAAATGAAAATTAGTGATTATATGCATTATTCTCGTAACAGTACACAAATTCTTATATAATGAATGAAGTTGCACAATATAATGTATGAAGTTACAATATATAATGCAGAATATGATAGATAAAATGCAATATGTTTTTTCATGCGTGATCAACAAAAAAATTAAAATTCATTATCTTTGCATATTGTAGAAAATATTATAGTTGTTATAAAAGTTGATCATACATTACTTGTTTTTAATTTTGTAGTTTTCTTGTTATATTATATAAATGTATATTATTATTGTTGGTCCGCGATCCAAGTTATGATATATGCAGCAGAAGTATTAATGTTTATCTTGCACGTGTCTTGCTAATGTCTCGACATAGCAAGTGTTTATCTAAATGTTTTACCTCGTGTAGTAGTTAGATTGATTGCAGTTTATACTACAACACTTGGTGTGTTGAGTTTCAAATGTTTTAACCAACAAACAAAATAGCGTAGCAAAGCAGTAAATGACACAAGGATTTTTATGGTGGTTCGAACAATTGTTCTACGTCCACTCTCCAGTCCTCTGACTGAAAATTCACAAGAAGAATGAGTACAAGGTCAGGCCTGATATCTAACATTGAGCAGCTCCTCCGTCTGGTCAGTGCGCACCTTCAAGCACCTCGATCTCCAATCTTCAACCGGTGTCGCTCCTTAGAATGAGGACAAACCTTCTTTCTCCTCGAACGTCGACTGCTGGGTGTTTTATAATTCTTCTTGGAACCTATCTTTGTGTTGGCGTAGTCCGTACGAATCACTCTTGCACAGCAATAGTGACTGCTAGATTCTTTCTGGAGTAGAGAGAATCCCAATGTTAGCTTTGAAGATGAATCTTCACAGGTCTTCGAGCTTCTCAAAAAACCTGCATTATAGAGTATTTTTGTCATTTTATACATATTTATGATTCTGTTTGCATATTCAATCTCGACATGCATTATATACCTAACATTCATTATATGCCTAACAAACATCTTCCTGCATTATAATATGATATTACTCTTATTTTAGAACAATATTACTATCATTATACAATATTACTTCCTCCATTATATACGATATTACTTTTATTTTAGAAAATATTACATTACTTTCATTATAATTCATATGTTATTACTATATAATACATAACAAGTGCAAATATAATGATGAATGATGGTTTTGCTGAAATAAACATGTTGCATTTTATCTATCATATTCTGCATTATATACTATAACTTCATGCATTATATTGTGCAACTGCATTCATTATATAAGAATTCGTACACTGTTACGAGAATTATGCATATTATATATGGTATTACTTTAATTTTAGAGAAAAATTATATTACTTTCATTAAAATGCATATGTTATTACTAAATAATACATAACAAGTGCAAATATAATGATGAATGATGATTTGACTAAAAATAATATGTTGCATTTTTATCTATCATATTCTGCATTATATACTATACTTCATGCATTATATTGTGCAACAACATTCATTATATAACTTCATGTATTATATTGACATCGACATGCATTATATACCTAGCAAACATTCATTATATACCTAACAAATATGCATTATATAATATAATAATATACATTTATATAATATAACAAAAAACTTACATAATTAAAAACAAGTAATGTATAATCAACTTTTATAACAACTATAATATTTTTTACAGTATGCAAAGATAATGAATTTTATTTTTTTTGTTGATCTCGCATGAAAAAATATATTGCATTTTATCTATCATATTTTGCATTACATAATATAACTTCATGCATTATATTGTACAACTTCATTCATTATATAAGAATTCGTGTACTGTTACGAGAATTATGCATATAATCACTAATTTATATTTTTACGATGATTTTAAAATCGAAACATATGCAATAGAGATTTCGTTTGAAAGATAATTAAATTACCTTTAATTTGATATATGATAAATGAAAAAATAATCTAAATCAAAGGAGTTATGGTCATTTAAAGATTTAAGATGATTTTAGTGGAGAGAGAAAAACATTACAAAATTATCCTTCAATGCATGTTTTATTACACTATCATGCAGATGGAAATTATTTAGTCTTGATCGTTGGATCATTAATTTGAATGGCCGAGATTAGTTCTTATATTCACATGGTAAGGAGAATTATATATATATACATATATATATATATATATATAGTAGTGATCATATAATAATAGACTTTCCCATGTTAAATGAGAATGAATCTGGGCTGTTTAATTTCCTAGATCGATGCACCGGATTTTCTCATTCCTTTAATTAATTCGCGCGTGATTATATAGTAATTGATGTTTTAATTTTGGTAACCGTGTTCTCTATTTTAGATCTAAACACACTCTCTCTCTTAATTTTCTCTTTCCTCCCATTATAATCAAACGATTATATCTTTCTCGATTCAAATCTATTTTTTACGAATCATATATCAAATTAAACGTATTCTTACGATGATTCATATGATATCCATATTGGATATGTTAAATTTAGAACATTCGCACGAAAATCTTGACTTCATATTCAGCTCGTATATGTTCTCCATTATATTTACGTTCACGATAAAAAATGCATCAATTACGCATAAAAAATGTTCCCAAATATTTGAATTTTTAGCATCAAATGATACATTATTAACTTGAATAAGATGCATTTTTATTCTAAAGCATATGCATTTTTGTATTCATATTGAGTGCATTTTTTGTATTGATTATAAGTTGCAGTTTTATGCCTAAAATATTGCTTTTTTTACATTGAACGTATGCATATTTTGTTTTATGAACTTCACGAAATGAAATTCTTGAATATATATATTTTTTACATTTTTGCCCTTTTAGCATTGAGTATGTGCAAAATATGCACCGAAAATTGGACGAAATTTGTTTGATCTGAGCCGTAGATTGAAATATTTAATGGCTCAGATTTTTTCGCATTTAGCACGGGAAATACTATTATCACCTAATCACTACCCTATATATATATATATATATATATATATATATATATATATATAAAGAGTAGTGATCATATAATAAAAGACTTTTCCATGTTAAATGAGAATGAATCTGGGCTGTTTAATTTTCTTGATCGACGCACCAGATTTTCCCATTACTTTAATTAATTCGGGCGTGATTATTAAAAAAGGGTAAGATAGTATTGTTGTTTTAATTTTGGTAACCGTATTCTCTAGTTTAGATCTAAACACTCTCTCTCTCTCTTAATTTTCTCTTTCCTCCCATTATAATCAAACGATTATATGTTTATCGATTCAAATCTATTTTTTACGAATCATATATCAAATTAAACGTATTCTTACGACGATTTATATGACATCCATATTGAATATGTTAAATTTAGAAGATTCACACAAAAATCTTGATTTCATATTCAGTTGGTATATGTTCTTCATTATATTTACGTTCATGATAAAAAATGCATCAATTACGCATAAAAAATGTTCCCAAATATTTGCATTTTTTTGCGTCAAATGATGCATTATTAACTTGAATAAGATGCCTTTTTATTCTAAAGCATATGCATTTTTGTATTCATATTGAGTGCATTTTTTGTATTGATTATAAATCGTAGTTTTATGCCTAAAATATTGCATTTTTTACATTGAATGTATGCATATTATGTTTTATGAACTGCACGAAATGAAATTCTTGAATATATATATATATTTTACATTTTTGCCCTTTCAGCATTGAGTATGTGCAAAATATGCACCGAAAATTGGACGAAATTTGATCTGAGCCGTAGATTGAAATATTTAATGGCTCAGATTTTTTCGCATTTAGCACGGGAAATCATATTATCACCTAATCATTACCCTATATATATATATATATATATTTATATATATATATAGTAGTGATCATATAATAAAAGACTTTTCCACGTTAAATGAGAATGAATCTGAGCTGTTTAATTTTCTGGATCGACGCACCAAATTTTCCCATTATTTAATTAATTCGCGCGTGATTATTAAAAAAAGGGTAAGATAGTAATTGCTGTTTTAATTTTGGTAACCGTCTTCTCTTGTTTAGATTTAAACACTCTCTCTCTCTTAATTTTCTCTTTCCTCCCATTATAGTCAAACAATTATATGTTTATCGATTCAAATCTATTTTTTACGAATCATATATCAAATTAAACGTATTCTTACGAGGATCCATATGACATTCATATTGAATATGTTAAAATTAGAAGATTCGCACAAAAATCTTGATTTCATATTCAGCTGATATATATTCTTCATTATATTTACGTTCAGGATAAAAAAATGCATCAATTACGCATAAAAAATATTCCCAAATATTTGCATTTTTTGCGTCAAATGATGCATTATTTACTTGAATAAGATGCATTTTTATTCTAAAGCATATGTATTTTTGTATTCATATTGAGTGCATTTTTTGTATTGATTATAAGTTGCAGTTTTATGCCTAAAATATTGCATTTTTTTACATTGAACGTATGCATATTATATTTTATGAACTGCACGAATATATTTTTTACATTTTTGTATTCATATTGAGTGCATTTTTTGTATTGATTATATGTTGCAGTTTTATGCCTAAAATATTGCATTTTTTACATTGAACATATGCATATTATGTTTTATGAACTGCACGAAATGAAATTCTTGAATATAAAATTTTTACATTTTCGTATTCATATTGAGTGCATTTTCTGTATTGATTATATGTTGTAGTTTTATGCCTAAAATATTGCATTTTTTACATTGAACGTATGCATATTATGTTTTATGAACTGCACGAAATGAAATTCTTGAATATATATTTTTTACATTTTTGCCATTTTATGCATTGAGTATGTGCAAATTATGCACCGAAAATTGAACGGGATTTGTTTGATTTGAGCCGTAGATTAAAATATTTAATGGCTCAGATTTTTTTTCATTTAGCACGGAAAATTCTATTATCACCTAATCACTACCCTATATATATTTATATGGATTGGATCTCATACTAAAATATTAAATATGTTAAATGGGAATGATTTTCATCCATTGATTTTGATGAAATCTAAGGTTGAGATTTTTCAGATTTATGGTTATTAAGTACTCCCTCTGTCCCGGCTGAATTGTCCCGGGTTGACCGGGCACAATAACCAATGAGTGTGAGTGTAAAGTAAGTTTAGTGGAATTAATATTTTATTGTTGAGTGTGAAAAAATTGTCTTTTTAAGTAATGGGACAATTGAGGTGCGACGGACGAAAAAGGAAAGTGAGACAATTGAGATGGGACGGAGGGAGTAACTGCCACACTTAAATTCTCTAATTTATCCTTCTGCAATAACTTAAAAGAAAAAATAATTATCGTAACCGTCCATCACTTCTAATCTAATGGCTCACAATTATTCTCATTTATCATATTTTAATCTATTAGCATATGATCCCTTCTCTCTCTCTCTCTCTCTCTATATATATATATATATATATATATATATATATGTGTGTGTGTGTGTGTGTGTGTGTGTGTGAAAGAATTTAATGCCCGAGTTTACCATTAACACTTAGGTGTTGAAGTTTCAACACATCAGAATTCAATATGTCTGAACTTATAACTATAGAGTAATGTTAAACAGAATGTCAGAGAAGTCAAAGTTTGATACGATCAAAGTTTAACACGCAGCAGAAATTTAACGCAGACACAAAGAATTATTTTTCACGAGTCTAGAGTTTCTAAACTCGCGAGAGCTTCACGGCCAAAAACATATTTCACTATAATAAAGAAGTTTACACAGCAAAATCGAAATAATAAATATCCAAAACCCTTCTTGATTCACTCCCGCCTTAATGATATGAATCTATCTTTAAAGATTAGGAAGTATATTTATTCAAATATATCTATAAATCAAATCCTATTCGTTCCTAAATCTTTATAAAATATATATCTATCCTAGAATGAACCGAATTCACGAAAATTAATAAATACGAATAAATAAGGAATGATAAGATTAAATCAGCAGTATAGTCTAACACTATGGTGTTAAACATAGCTTCGACTTTAACACCAACGAAAGTTAAACATTGCATCTTCAATATATATATATAGAGTTATGCCCAAGTGCTAAAATTAAAGTTTGTGCTAAATATAAATGAATCTCAGCCATTAGATTGATAGCATCAATGGTTGAGATTAAAGCATCGAAGACTGAATAATTATGCATAATTCTCATTCGTGCTTAATTGCTTTATAAATTATGCTTAATTCGATTAAGCATGATTTTTAAGGCAAAAAAGCATGAAATCGGTATAAAGTTTCAATCTCAACCATTGATTTTTATTGATTTTTTAAAATGAATGGTATATATTCATTATTTATTTAGCACAAATTAAATTTTAGCATGTGACCCATTCCATATATATAGGCGAAAGAAAATCAAAGTTGGTTCATATGGTAACAAAAAATAAAATAAAATTACAAGACAAATAAGAAAAGAAAAAGAAAAAAAAAGCAACCCAATTTGCGAAATTTTATTTGTCTGCGGTGTGTGTGTGTGAGCGTGTGAGGTGAGTCCTCGAGAAATCTGCGGTGACCTTTAGCCGAGGCCTTCCCCACGATAAAGCAACCCAATTGGCTGATATCTGGGGCACAGAAGTGGTCGAAAAACATGATTTTTATTTGGGGCTGCCAATGGATGTTGGGAGAAAGAAAAAAGAGGTTTTTGAATACATTGTGGATAGAGTGAACAAGAAGCTCAAATCATGGAAGGTTAATTCGATGTCACAAGCTGGAAAGACTGTTCTGATTAAAGCAGTGGTACAATCAATCCCAACCTATACGATGAGCTGCTGTCTTCTCCCCCAAAATATCCTTCAAAAAATCAACCAGGCCATTGCTAAATTCTGGTGGGGACAGAAAAATAGTGAAAGAAAAATACATTGGTGCTCATGGGAAATTCAGTGCGCTCTTAAAGAGTTTGGAGGATTAGGATTTAGAGAATTTGAAAGCTTCAATCGAGCTTTCTTGGCTAAACAAGGGTGGCGCCTGATTACCAACCCAGATTCTCTCCTTGCCCAGTGTTGGAAGGCGCGGTACCATCCAAGGCACTCTTTCCTCCAAGCTAAGATAGGCCACAATTCTAGCTATGCTTGGAAGAGCATTCTGGCTGGTACTCAAATCCTCAAAAAAGGCTTATTTTGGACAGTTCGGAATGGAAGGTCCATCTCGGTGTGGAGTGATCACTGGATACCAAATGCTTTTCCCCTAACTCCCCCCTCCCCAAATGTTGATTGTGTGCAGGTTGATAAAGTCAGAGATCTCTTTACCACCGAAGGAAACAATTGGAGTTTTGAAAAACTGAATGCTCTCTTTCCAGAAGATATCAGGAGAATGATCATGAGGATTCATGTTTCACAAAGAGATGAGGATGACTGCCTCCAATGGAGATTCACAAAAACTGGAGCTTACACGGTTAAGTCGGGTTATTGGACGGCGAAGAGCATGAAAGATGCTTTGTCACCGAAAGCCTCTTCGTCATCCAATAACCCAAGTACATGGAGATGGATCTGGAAAATTAACCTCCCACCTAAGATGCAGTTCTTCCTTTGGAGATGCCTCCGAGGGATTCTCCCATCAAAGAGGGCGCTGCGTTCACGAGGTATTTTTCTGGACCCTATCTGTGAGAAGTGTGGTTTAGCCGAGGAGACTACTGAACATACTCTCAGAGATTGCAAGTGGAGCAGCTTCTTTTGGCAAGCTAGTATCCTTAGAATTCAGGTTGATGAGGAGAGCACAAGAATGTCAATACAAGACTGGATTTTTTGGAGTATCAAGGAAAAACCTCCAGAGTACATTGAGATTTTTGCATCACTTTTATGGGCGAGGTGGAAAGCGAGGAATTTGCTCATCTTCCAGCAACGAGACATTCAGGTCCACGATTGCTTTCGGCTCGCGCTGACAGCTCGAGATCAGTATCAGGAGGCAAATGCAATGTCCAGATTACCTTCCATTCAGCTTCCCACAGATTCCCGATGGAAGCCACCTAGGGAGGGATGGTTCAAGTTCAATTCAGATGCATCTCTTGATCGAGATGGCGTTGGAGGGATCGCAGGAATTTTTAGGAATGCTACAGGTTGCCCAATCAACACTACTTCAAAAGTGCTTCCCAACGGAGTTGATGTGGAAACAGCGGAGGCATTGGCATGCCGACAGGGAGCTTTCATGGCCAAAAATGAGGGCTATCTAAGAGTTTGCTTCGAGTCTGATTGTCAAGCATTTATAAACAAGCTCAAGAACAAGGAGATTCCTAGAAATTCGTTGGGCACAATTATCGCAGATATCCTAGGAATTTCTCAAGAGCTGGAAGAAGTTTGTTTCTCATGGATTCATCGTTCTCAAAACACTGTAGCTCATAAAATCGCTAATTGGGTTCGTATCCATAAGCAAACTATCGATGTTTGTAATCTCCCTGATGTAGTGCTCAGGCACATTGTCGAAGATTATGCTGTTGACTGTTAATGAAATGTTGCTTTTCTCAAAAAAAAAAAAATATTTTGTGTATGGTAGGTGGTCATTTCTGGAACTCCAGCTCCAGCTAGTAGGGTCAGGTTTTTGTCTTTTTGCGTTGGATTTTTCCACCCTCTTTCTTTCATTTCCTTTTACCAAGTCAATTTCTTCAATTCATCTCTCTGCCTCTTGCCTCTGTCTCTCTCTCTCCCTTGAAAGAAGGCGGAAGTTTTGGGGGATAAAAGGCTTGAGAGGCCATAAAGCAAGATCGAGACTGTACACTGCACACACACACTATGACTATGTACATATATATTGTATGTAATTGATAAGAGCAGGCTACCAGATCAATCCAATTTGCCCAGAAATTAATTGATGGAGAGCTTTCTTTTTGAGGGGAATGTTGTCTGGCTCGAGGACTCACCTCACACGCTCACACACACACACACACATATATATATATATATATATATATATATATATGTGTATATTATATATGTGTATTGGCGGGTAGAGATGAGTGTTCGGACCAGGCTTCATTCCCCCCCAATTTGCGCTCTTGGCGGATTCGGATGAAGGTGAGTCGGTTTTAGGTTTTGGGATGCAGATTGGTGTAATGATTGTGGGATCTGGAATTTGGGGGTTTGAAAATTTTAGTTACAAGATTTTCATGATTACACCTTTTACATATATTTCTGTTTTCCTCGCATGTTATGATTGTGTTTTGTGTCTGTCACTCACCTTTTCATGGCATCCACCATTCTACTTTATTTGCATTCTTCCATTCAGATCTGCCCCAATTAGCCTAATCCCCCTTTAAACTTTGGTAGCCTGCCAGATCGTATAATTAATTAATCCTCACCAGTATATATATATATATATATATATATATTAGCTCAATTATTTCTTAGTACGTGTTCATCATGTGTCTTTTAAGTCAATTTTCGATAAATTAAACTACCCCGGCAAATATATACTTTAATTGTGTCACAAATCTTCTCAAAAAAAGAAAAACTGTGACGCATTCTTGCATGCTAAACCTACATATGAAGGAAGGGCGGTTTTGGTATGGGCGACTGACTCTATAATTGAGTTTGAAATCTTTACGTGAAAATCATTGGGTATTTGCAAATATAAACAAAGATCTTCATACATTTTGCAATTATAACAAATTTGGTAAATTTTGGTAATTATAATAAAGTTTTTGAAAGTTTTTCAATTTTAAAAAAAAATTAAAAAATAAAATCATCTTTCTTTATTTCAATTCCTTTTTCTATTTTATTTCATCAAAATCTCAAATTTCCACCCAATCTTAAAAAAATAAATCATCTTCTTAACAATTTTAATCGAAATATACGGTATTATTTCACATTTTTAACCCAAACAGTTACTACTAATTCACCTGCTTTCTCGTTCTTCCAAGATTTTCTCTAAACATTTATTTAGATTGTCTTTAGACAATGACTTTGTAGATATTTACTTCTTTAATATTTCTAAAATCGGCTTAACAATATAATAAAATTTATAAAATATGTTGACCCAAATGATATTATATCTACATCACTACATGTGATATTTTATTAACTAAATCGAAGACTTTTATTTAATACTCGGAAATATATAGATGTTTATTCATATATCCTCAAAGAAATAATCTCGATGCAGATTCGTATAGACTGCAACAAATGAAGTTAATTCGAGGAATTATTTTTTGAAGATTTAGGGTCGGTTTGGTTGTATATTTCAACATAAGCAAATTCACAGATGAGACGGTCTCATCATTTTTATTGTGAGACGAATTTAATGAAATGATGTATTTCTTTATTGCAAATGATGTCTCACCATTTTTATTGTGAAACGAATTTGATGAAATGATGTGTTTCTTTATTGCAAATAATGTATTTCTTTGTTGCAAATAATGTAATTTTCAAAAGTGAAATGATGTATTTAACTTATTAAAATGATGTATTAAGGTCCTTCTCACAAAAAAAAATGATGAGACCGTCTCTCAGGAGACCAACTCTTCAACATAAAGGAATGAAATGATTCTGAAATTCACCATTTGATGGAAGAATGTGAGAATAAAGCAATGTGAATGATACCCAAATATTTGGGAATCACAAAAACCCTCCAAAATAGTGGGTTTCATTCTAATTCCCAAATCTCATTACAAAAATTATTTATTTATTATTTTTTATTTCATGTAATTTTATAATTATTTTCTTATTTATTGTTGAGTTTCGTTTAGTACGGATACAGGGCCCCGGGAACTTGGGATCGAATAGAACAGAGAATGACAACGAATAATATATGAAAATAAGCAGAACAAAATAAACGAGTATGGCAACAGAGATATGACGAACTGAAAGGGAACTTAATATAGAAACGCTACAAACTATGCAGTCGAACTGCTAGGACCACGATGCCGAGCTTGACAGAGAGTTATTTGAAGCAGCTAGAGTAGAAGTTTAGAGTGCAAATAACGATAGAAAGCTAGATGCCAAAAATCGGCTTACAAAGGACTATTGAGCGCTAGGGTTTTGTGGATTCTCATCCGAGTGGTTGGGCAACGGTTCGCAACTTTATCAGAGTCATTACAATGTCTACATCTCCAGCGACCTCCGAGATTTTTGCAAACTTATTCTCCTATCCTCTTTTGGTCGTTGAGTGGCTCGCTAACAACAACTCTCCTTAGTTCGATCTTCTAGAAGGAGATCCCAATTCCTATCAAACTGCTCAGCTCATTGATCGGACTACATTTCTTGAGCTCTGCCTTGTCTGCGGACTCCTTCTGACTGGGTTGGCTTATTGTGTGGCGTATAGGGGCCCTAGCGGGCCTCGCTTTGGGCCTCCTTAGCGGACTTAATTTAAATTATCCCCTAACAATAGCCACTTCGGCTCTTTGGGGACTTCTTTGGGAGGACCTAAAGAGTTGAATAGTTAAATCGTATAGTACTGCGTCGTCACCTTTCAGAGGTGAGTCATTTTTCCCAGACGTGTGCTGTTAGGAATATTGTTAGACCCCTCTAATGTAAACTATTTCATTATCATAGTTTGATATGTTTTGGTGGATCAAAGCTATAGCAACTCAGTATCGAGTCAATTGTAAAAAGTCCTGTATAGGAATTCATACTCGAGTTGTAATAGATTAAGAAAAAGAAAGGTTCAAGCTGAAGAAGTCAGCAAACTCATCCAATTGCTGAAGATTGCTGAAGATCAGAACAACCAGCGATGCGAATGAAGCAACGAGAATGCTGAAGAAGGAGCTCTAGCAATCTACGGAGACATCCGACGCATAACTGTAGTCAGCAGACGACAATCAGCAATCAGTAATCGAGAGAAAGATCACAAAGCCAAATATCAGACGGATTACAAGTTACGAGAAGAACCAACCAACCAAGAGGATGGAATAATCATCATGAAGAAAAAAAGGGTTCAGACCTACAAAGGATCCATTCCGACAAGAGACGGCTAAAGATAGATGCTACGCCAATCAGAGAAGAAGGGACTTGAAGAGTCTTTGTCTACCGCAGAAAAAGAAAGCATGTAGATAGGCAAGAATTCCCTTTGAGTCTAACGGATAAGATTCAAACGACTGTTTGAATCTTCATCTATAAATAGGTGTCATCCTTACTTGATTCAAAGGTTCGCGATTTCGTATATACAAGAGACAACAAAAGAGATCAAACTTATTCTCTCTGTCACGCGAACTCATCCAAGCTATGTTCTTAATTGAAGCTTTTTGCAAGCTTTCATAATAGAAGCTCGAAGACCTGTGAAGTTTATCTTCAAAAGGTAACATTGGGATTCTCTCTATTCCAGAAAGAATCTAGCAGTCACTTTTTTGTGCAAGAGTGATTCGTACGGGCTACGCCAACACAAGGATAGGTTCTGGGAAGAACTGCAAAAACTCCCTACAGTCGACGTCCGAGGAGACGGGAGGTTTGTCCTCACTCTAAGGAGGACACCGGTTGAAGATTGGAGATCGAGGTGCTTGAAGGTGCGCGCTGACCAAACGGAGGAGTAGTTCAACGTTAGAGATCAGGCCTGACCTTGTACTCATTCTTCTAGTAAAATTTTCAGTCAGAGGACATGAGAGTGGATGTAGAACAATTGTTCGAACCACTATAAAAATCATTGTGTCATTTACTGCTTTACTACGCTATTTTGTTTGCTGGTTAAATCATTTGAAACTCAACACACCAAGTGTTGTACTATAAATTGCAATCAATATAACGATTACACGAGCTAAAACATTTAGATAAACATTTGCTAAGTCGAGACCTTAGTGGGACACGTGCAAGATAAACATTAATACTTCCGCTGCATATATCATAACTCTGATCAGGGACCAACAAGTGGCATCAGAGCAGTTGGTCTTTGCAGACTAGCTGCTTCTGAGTCGCCAAGGACCAGATCTAGATTTTTCTTGCATATATGTGTTTTTGTGTTTAGCTCAGGTTCAAGAAAATGGCGCACAATGCAAAGCTTCCCAAGTTTACTCTAGAATCCTATTCTACCTTGGAAAATGAGGTCGATGATCACACTAATGAATGTGCATCCAGAGATGAGACGAGTGATCGAAGTTGGACCCATCAAGATCTAGAAGGTGAAGATGAGGGTCGAAGAGAACGTTGAAGGACCAGACGTAATTGTGGATAAGCTACTTGAAGAATGGACTCAAGAAGAACGAGCCCGTGATCAAATAAATTACTTCGCTATGGATCTCATATTAGGTGCCTTATCACCTACTCTAATGGCTGAAGCGTTGGAGTATGATAGTGCCAAAGAAATGTGGGATTTTCTCAGCATTCTGGACAAAGAATCGGATCAGATGAAGAGAAACAAGCTACAATAGTGGGTAGACAGGTATGAATCTTTCTGTTTGATTCCAGGTGAAACCATCAAGGACATGGAGGCAAGATTCAACAAGATTGTAGTTGAGTTAAAGAAGTTGGGAAGAACATATGAACTTCCTGACATGAATTCAAAGATTCTCTCAAGACTACCTAAGTAGGATTGGTTCGTGAAAGTAACTAGTCTAACGGATAAGGATCTGTCAAAAATTAGCACCAAAGACGTGTTCGATCAACTGGAAGCTCACGAATGGGATATCACCCAGATCAACAAGAATGAGGTTGTTCGCGCTGCAGTTAACATTGAAGAACCAATGGAAAGTGCGCATTCTTTGTAAAGAAAGATGGACAGAAGTGGAAAACAAAGAAGCCATTCCACTCAGATCGACCTGCTCAGTCTAGTTCAGCAAAAGAGATTCCTTCCATCAGCGGATCTCACTTCAAAGAAAATGAATGCTTCGTGAGCGAGCTGGAGGAACAAATGAAGAGACTTCAAAGGCTATTGCTGAAGTCAAAAGGGAAGAAGGAAGATCTCCAGCAGACTCAATCAACGGACAATAAAAACAACAAGAGAGCACCAAGAACATGCTACGAGTGCAAGTCCCCAGATCACCTAAAGTTCGAATGCCCAAAGGTAGATCCAGAAGAAAGAGAATGACTGAGAAAGCTGTTCGAAATACGCACATCGAAGGCGGTCAACAAAGCATTGCTAACAAGAACAGAACTACCAGACATCCCAGATTATGACGACGAAAACTACTCATCAAAATATGAAGAGAATGTTCTAATGGTGTTCATGGCAGACATCAATGAAGAGCAGACAGGAGAATCAACTCTAGCTGCCACAACAAACCAGGTAAAAAACACTACTATGTCTATTGCTTCAATTTCTGATAATATGCATGACACTGCTGATTCATGTTATTCATCATCAGATGAGATAACTTTGGAATACCTGTTAAAATAATTTTCAAAATTTCATGCATTAAAGGATATTCTTGTCAAAGAAAACTCCTCTCTGAAATCTCAACTTTCAAGTTTGACTAGTGAGATTGATAAATCTAGGTCAACAGATGAGGAGCTTTTGAAGTTAAAAACCAAATTCTCCGTCTTAAGCAGTAGTTATAATACCTTTAGATAGGAAAATGAAACTTTGAAAAGTAGTCACCCAGTGCTAAATGCATGTCCCTGCAAATTTTCAAAAATCACGAGAGATTTAGATAATATTTTAAGTGTCCAAAGAAGTTCGAAGAACTTTGCTGGAATAAGTTTTGATAGTAAAAAGTCTCGCATTGCTGAATCAAGAAAGTCAAAGAAGATTACTTTTGTCCCAACTACTGGGAAGATTCAGCAGACTGCTAGGAAAGACAAGAGGGAATAAGCTAAGTCAATTGAACAGCAGAAATGCTGGCAGACCAATATCCCTTAGTTGACTGTTCAACAAAGATTGAACTTTCAATCTGCTAAGAAAAAGCCAGCAAAGTCAATGTATGTTACCCAGCAGACTGTTCCACTTTCTAGGACGGTTCATACAAATCCCAGCAAGGCTAAGCAATCTACTAAGGTTGCAAGGAAACCAACATACACTCCAAGTAGAAGGAACACCTACTTGAGGCCAGAGTCTACTTCAAAATATTTTCAAAAGACAGTGACGGCTCAACACACTACTTCACATCCCTATGTTGATTATAGAAATTATGCCAACAAGAACAGAAGGGAGGTGAGACGTGATGACAAGAGAAACATCAAAATCACAAAAGTCTGGATTCCCAAGGGAATAATCCAGAAAACTAATCCTGCAGGACCCGTAATTGATCGGGTACCGAAAATATAACTTTTTTGTTTTGCAGGAACAGGGTTCAAAAATAATATTATCAAGAAAACTCAAAGAATGGATCTTAGACAGTGGATGCTCAGGTCACATGACAGGAGATGAAGAGATCTTCACAAAACTTCGCAAGTTACGAGGAGCCTCAGTCTCATTTGGTGATAACACCAAGGCCAGAGTAATCGGAAGAGGGTGCATCGAGCAAAATGGAATGCAAATAATCAACGCTGCCCTCGTCGATAGTCTCAAGCACAATCTACTGAGCATCAGTCAACTAAGTGAAAATGGATATATTGTTTCCTTCTTTGACACAGGTTGCGAAGTTGCAGAAAGAGCCATCGGTGAAGTAAAGCTTAGAGGATAAAAAAAGGAGGACTCTACATTGCTGATTGGGAAAGTGGTCAACAAGCATCGTGCTTCATAACATTCAACAAGGAAGAAACAAAATGGCTATGGCACAAAAGGCTAACGCATCTGAACTTTAAAACCATCAATTATATTGCTAGAAATAACATTGTTGCAGGTTTACCTCAAGAAACCTTCAAGAAGGAAGGAATATGCAGAGCCAGTCAACAAGGAAAGCAAGCCAAAGCGTCCTTCAATTCAAATCCAGAAAAGGCCACCTCAAACAGAATCCTTCAGCTATTGCACATGGATTTATTCGGCCATGTGACACCACCCACTATAGGTAACAAACTATATACTCTAGTTGTTATTGATGACTATTCCAGGTACACATGGGTGAGGTTACTCAAAAGCAAGGACAAAGTGAAAACTATCCTTCCGGAGCTGATAATTAGAGTTTTAAATGACAAGGAGCTCACGGTCAAAAGGATAAGATCCGACAACGGTACATAATTTTGCAATGGAGCATTAATGGACTTCTACGCCAATGCTAGAATAGGACATGAAAGATCCACTGCAAGAACACCCCAACAAAATAGTTTGGCAAAAAGAAGGAACATAACCTTAAAAGAAGCCGTGCGTACAATGCTTGCCGATACGGATCTAAGTCAAAAATATTGGGGAGAAGCAGTAATGAATGATTGCTACACGCAAAATCGAAGCCGATTGAATCTTCGCTTCAACAAGACTCCCTATAAAGTATATCATGGTCGTAAGCCTTCTTTAGCTCATTTTCGTATTTTTGGTTCATCATGTTATATCCATAATAAAGGAAAATCAAAATTAAGTACTTTTTCTCCCAAGGCCGATGAAGGAGTGTTCCTAGGATATGGATATCCGTCTCATAAGGGATATAGAATACTTAATAAGACAACCAAAGTAGTGGAAATAACATGCAATGTTATTTTTTATGAAGCTACTTTAGTGCGCAGGACCAGCAATCAGACGATGGGATTTTATTCATCAGAAAAAGTATACGAAGGATCTCATCAGCAAATTTTGCCCAGAAAAGACGAAGACTCTGCGGATTCCCATGAGTACAGCTTGTCAAATATCAAAGGATGAAGAAGGCGAATCCGTAGACCCCACAAAATACAGAGGAATAATTGGATCACTACTATACTTGACAGCCAACAGACTAGACATTTCATATGTTGTAGGAGTATGTGCCAGATATGAAGCAAATCCAAAGAAGTCACATATGGAGTACGCTCAAAGAATTGTCAGATATCTGAAGGGAACAGAATCTTTAGGAATTTGGTATCCTAGGGCAGACAATCTCACACTCATAGGATACTCAGATTCTAATTTTGGAGGTTGCAGAATTGACTGGAAGAGTACGAGCAGAACATGCCAATTCCTAGGTCATAAGTTGATAAGCTGGTTCAGCAAAAAACAACACTCCGTAGCAACATCCACAACGGAAGCAAAATACGTAGTTGCTGCCAGCTGTTGTACACAAGTGCTGTGGATCAAGCAACAACTTCAAGACTATGAAGTTAGCACTGGTTGCGTTTCCATTTACTGTGACAACAACAGTGCGAATGCAGCACAAAAAATCCTGTTCATCACTCTCGAACAAAGCACATCGATATTCGATATCACTTCATTCGAGATCATGTCAAAAAGAAGGATATTTCAGTGGATTACATCAGAACAGAGGATCAGCTAGCAGACATATTCACCAAGCCTCTAGCAGAAAGCAGGTTCAAAGAGCTTTGTCTGAAGCTCGGCTTATTGTTATTGGATGAGGTTATGGAAGAATGAGTCCCAGCTCTCATTCTGTTCTTGATGAACCGTTATTGGTATTCTTTAGAAAATGCAGAATAAGAGTGTGTCCCAGCTCACGCTCTTCAAAAACATATTCTTTCGAAGATTGTTAAGTCCCAGCTCTCAGCAATTCAATAGTCATATACCAAATGATACTGATATTAGCAGATTGCATGATTGCTGAGTCCCAGCTCTCAGCAGTCCAAATGATCAGTAAGGTAGAATATTGAATTCAGCAGAATAAGTCAAGTGATTGTTGAGTCCCAGCTCTCAGCAAAAGATAGAAGACTTTTGAACGAATACAAATCTGAATCAATCTTGGGAAATTGATCAGATATGGGAATAAATATCAGGATACTCAACCGACGTATCAATTATGATCATCATCAGTGACGAAGCGACGATACATATTTGCTATCATTATCAAAGATCTCAATGAAAGGCTCGAGACAATACAGTTCTAAAAATAGCCGCCACATGGAAAGGCTATAGTGAAACCGTTGGTTCCCAAGGCAGACGAAATAATTAGAAGATCGAATCTCTAGGAGAGGTTGCGTCTATTTAAGGGAAGATATCTTCCTCTGGAAATCCATATCTCAAAACCTCGAAACCCTAGATCTATCTTCTGCCTTCATTCCCATCTCTCCAGAAACCCTGCTCGAAGAAATCAGAAATGTCATTCTTTACAATTTCACCAATATACCTCCATAATGGGTTCGAGCAACGTGACTTGGAAGTCTCCAAATTGAGAGGAAGAGTCATAATCTTCACAGAGGTCACATCTAAGAAGACTCTCTCAATTCTCGGTTCACCTTGGACGATGAGTTTTCTCATATTAGAACCAAACGGAGATAGGCGGTCCATTCTATCAGGCCATGGTAGTTTTCTCGTTGGTGAGATAAAAACTTGTCAGATGGGTCTGAGGATAGATAATCCTTAGTCACATGAATTGGGTAGCTCCTCTGCATCGTACTAAATTGGTATATGTAGATGGGTATACTCAATCTCTTTTTCTTCTCTTTTTCAAGGATTTCACGATTAAACCAAGGAAAGGAAGAGGAGACAGAGGATAAGCTTGCGGGTGGAGGAGATGCAATTCTATAGCATCTACTTGGTACCCGAAGCTATGACAACGTGTCGGTGATGCGCAAGATACCTCTCTTGAGTACATACGCATGGCAGTGGACGCTGATAGGGGAAAGCTGCAGATTAAAGAACCAGTCTGAGCAGATGGTGAGATCTGCTAGACTCAGACTTCTCAAATTCCTGGAAAGTCTGCAGTAGATGAAGGCTGGAAGTTGAAGATAAGTCTATGCTTAAGGACATCTCACAACCTTGAAGCCAACACATTGCTGTGGAAGCAAGGCGGCTTGCAGCAATGAGCTCGGGAAAAGACCAAGAAGAAGTAGATCTAGCAAAGGCATTATTGGAGCAGTCTGAAGACAAATTGATCATTGTAAACTTGTAGTATTATACTTGGCGAAGTGTAACTCTTGTAAATCAATGATATCAATAAATTGCTTGCTTTGAGAACAATAGTCTGTTGTCTCAAACAATATAATCGCCTAACTCAAAATGCTAGATCATTACACTCCTTGTGTAAAGAAACCTATTAAAAAAAACATATGATTTTCCCTGAAAAATTTGAAGAAATGAAAAGGAAAATCGAATGATAGGAATTTCTCAAAGGTCTTCCCAACCTCGTCGGAAGCAGAGTGCTTGAATGGTGAAAGGGTGAATAAATTCAAGCAAATTACTCTCTGCTGATTGCTGAGTCCAAGTTCTCAACAGATTCCCAATAGATACTGAGGATGAGCTCTCAGTAAAAGGACTCTTGAACATGAGAAGTTTATTGAATTTAGAAGAGTCCAGAAGAACTGCCGAATCCAAGGTTTCAGCAGATATCTGGTATTTACTGAGTCCAAGCTCTCAATTGATTAATGATGATTGCTATTTTGGAATAACAGATAGACCGGAAAAAGTTTACTGAGTCCAAGCTCTCTGTAAAGAAAACTCTTGCTTCTACATGGATCAAAATTTAGAAGAGTCTATTTTTGTCTACTGAGTCCAAGCTCTCAGTAAAACCCCAAAGAGCTGAGCATGAGCTCTCAGCAAAGTTCGGAAGGTTGCTTAAAAAGGGTATGACAATGCTGAGTCCAAGCTCTCAGCAAGCTGTAAGCATCTACTAAACAAAGGACCACAAAGACAGAATGCTGAGTCCAAGCTCTCAGCAAATCAGGTCCAGAATTATGTCATTCACCTCAAAGCAAAACGAGAATGCTGAGTCCTAGCTCTCAGCAAAATAGGTGATATATGACATTACTCATCAAAAGGTACAATCGTATGCTGAGTCCAAGCTCTCATCATAGGCCTTTCACATTGCTGAGTATTCAACACATGCATCCTTGAATGTTGACCAGCAAGAAGGAGATTGTTGATTCAAATATATCTCGAAAGGCGGGATAATCTAATGATGAAGAAACTACAGAGTTCGCTTTCATTATAAAGTAACTCTTGCACAGGGCGGCGACGAATGCCAAGGTGACACGTCAGCCACAGTCACGGTTCCGATGGAAAAGGGACGTAAGGCGAACCGTCACCAACTGCCCAACCGTAGATTTATCCATATCAGAAGAGGTGATCCAACCACTCACAGTAGAAGCCGGTTAAAGAGGGATCATATAAAATAAATTTGGTTTGGGAATTCTAACCCTAATACCATCATACCTTTTGATTCAAAATTCCTCTGCACTTTTTGAAGCCTTCAGAAGAATACATCAATGGCGGAATCTTCCAACTGCACCAGTCCCCCTGCTGAATCATCCGGAAACACCAACATGCCCGAGGAACCAGAACAATTCCAGCCAACTTTCACAGGCATCTACAAATCGGAGGACATCAATGAGTCAATTCCATACTACTGGCTAATCGCCATAAGCCATGGAAAACTGCCTGGTGAACTTACCAATGATCACAAAAGGGCTGCTCAAGTCAAGAAGGACAAGATACTGTATGAGCCACTGTTCCGAAAGCAATGGTGTGAAGACCTCATAGGTAAACTCAACCGAGAGAACCTGTTAAGATACCTATTTGCAGAACCGAAGAAATTTCGTCCACACATAGTTGCAGAATTCTTCGCGCGTGTGATTGTTTATAAAGAAGAGAAATCCTTCACCACAATTGTCATGGGTATCAAAATCATAGTAAGTCCAGAAGTTTTGGAGAAGACGTACGGACTCCGCAATGATTGTGAAGATGTAGCCAACTATAAAATCAACGATGAAGCCAAGATGGCTGAGATGGAAGTCAGATTCATATACCAATTCATGGAAAGTAGTAGCACCTCTAAAATCTCTAGCAGAACCGATGAGGAGTTTAGCACAAGTAGTCATAAGGATGCTAGTGGGCGAAGTGGGCTCACTTTTTGAGTTAAGGTCTAAGAAGTTTGCTGTTATGATGGCCATTGAGGATCAAGAGCATGGAAATTGGGCAAAGTTCATCTACACCAAATGGCTAGCACATGTCTACAAGAACAAGAGTGTGAAGAAGGATCACACGTTCACTCAAGACGTAGGTTTTGGATTGAAGATAAGCCACTTTCTGGAAGGAATTATACCAGAAGGAAAACACTGCCGAGGTGAAGACTTGATCTACTCCGACTACATACCGCCAACCAGAAAGCAACAACCATCGAAGAACATTAGGGAACCATTGATACCGAAAGGAAAGAGTAACGTCAATTCTAAAGAGGCTTGCTATGATGAAGAAGAACCATGCCAAGGGCATATGGTTATGCCTACTGCTTCTCCACTTACTGCCGAGGAACTTGAAGAAGAATGTCGCAAAGAAGAACGAGACGTTTTGTTTACTGAACTTGAAAGTTTGGTTGATATTTCATCACAAGCAACTGGTCAACTCTCAGATCAAAACAACTTTAAGAGGAGGTGAACGCAGAGGAGCCCTCAACACAAGAAAGGAAAACTAGCGAGTGATGATGAGAAAGTCAAGAGAAGGGGCAAGCAAAAAAAGATCTTCAAGTAACATTCTCCAAATCAATGTACCTGAGGTAGATACTTCTCTACCATCTTCAGATGTCGTCAACGACACGGCGACAAAATCCACTGATACTACTGCAAAGCGAAAGCTTGAATTTTCCGATGAGGGAGAATCTCGGAAGAAAAGACGACAAAGGAAAGCGCTCTAGAGGGCACAAGAACAAAGAGACTATGCCAAGTTCCGACTTGAGATGACACTTGAGGAAAGGGATTCAAGATACGCAGAAATAATGGCTAGTTATGCCGAGCAAAACGCCAGGATTCAAGCTGAAGAACAAATAGGTCGCATCACTCAAAAGGATGTTCAGAAAATGCAAGCCAAAAAAGGGAAGAGTAAGGTCACGCTCCCTGAAGATGTGGAAGCGATTGCTGATCTTGAGCGAAGACAACTGAAAGAAGCCCTAAAGGAATCAAGGAGATTGCCAACTCCAGAACAAGGAGAAAGCAGTTGTGACGCAACATAATTTCAGCCCGCCACTGATCTAGGGGGAAGCGTAAGTGCTGAAGAAATTTCTGAACGAAGTTTGTTGCAGGCTGCTGAGAAAGAAGGTAGCAGTCCTGTTGTTGAAAAGGAAAGTGAACAAGCACAATTGGTTGCGCAAGGAGAAAGCCGATATGTGAAAATCATGGCAGAAGCTGATCTGGAAACATCATCAAACCAGATCCCAGCCATCGATTCAGGAAATCAAGAATTAGAGAAGAGGAATGCAGATTCAGAGACAGTCATGCCAGAAGATGCCCAGCAGATTACAACAGTCAATGAAAGAGGGAATGCTGAGGAACATACTGCTGAAGCAAATACCTCACTCAATGCTGAGTCAAGAGCACAACTACAAGCAGAGCTCACAGCAAGTGTGCGAGCTCGGAATGAGCAATATCTACGATGATTGGGTATTGAACCTTCAACCGTTCCAGGATGGAATACAGAGGCAAATACCACAAGAGTGCTCGAAAGAACTATAGAATCCATCTGGCAATGACGCATTCCGGTTCCCAGCTCTCCAGAAGTTTCAGGTATATCCTTAAGTGATCTTCCCAGCTCTGTTGATGAAGAAGATGCAGGGACTATCATAGATGGAGAATCTATATTCAGAGAAGAAACTCTTAGAGTGCCCATGGAAGGACCACCCGACAGAAACTACAAGGCAAAGATTGTTGGGAAATCTGTCTAAGGTTTCCTCCCCCAGTAGCTTACTTG
>JAPKLW010000133.1:19053-29475 GCA_026898455.1 Plectranthus barbatus | reverse complement strand
CTGCCGCCGTCAGAAGGACATCCGAGGTCTGACACCTTTCCGGATGCGTCCAAACGGCTAGAAAGTTTGAATCGGTTCCTGCGGCTATAAATACGTCGCAACCACCAACATTCAAATATTCCACTTATCTGCTCAACCACCGAAAGAACTGAAATTATTGCAGAATCGCATAAAGTACTTTCGAGGCTTTTCATAAAGCTTTCCGTGTTTTGATTTATCAAACATGAGACTTCAAGCTTTAAGCTTGTAAGTTAAAGATCTCACTTGGTGTTCTTTCTCCTTCGAGAGAGTTCACAGCAGCTCCTGTGCTTACCAGCACTTGAGTTATTACGGGCATTCTGCCGTCGAGACTGTTACGTTCTTGGGAGAACTAAAACACCTAGCTAGCTGTGGAGGTTGAAGTGACGTGCTCGCACTCCATTAGCTGAGGAGAGTTGAAGAAGGATCCAGGACCGGGAGCGGTTGATCTAGTGAACTGGTGGACGAGGCATTCACCAGCTAGAGATAGATCGTAGGAGACCTGTACCTGATTACTCTTAGTGGAATTTCCAGTGCTTCGACTGGAGAGTGGACGTAGATCGATTGATCGAACCACTATAAAAATCCTTTGTTATTTATCAGCTTTCTGTCTTTCATTCATATTTTAAACCCAGCACTCAAGTGCTGGAGTATATCCTGAAACTGATATATAACTGTGCAAACAAGGCTAAATATTCTAAGTTTTGAATCACCAGCTGACAGGTCTCAGTTGTCAGCTGTGTACTGAGTAACCAGCACCAGCTGACCAGTTGCCAGTTGTCAGCTGTGTGTAAGTAGCGTGCAAGAAAACACTTAACATTATTTCCGCTGCGTAACGTTTTATACTCTGAAAAACCGGGACTTACAAAGAGAATTGCAAAGTGGTGCCCTTCTGTCACAGCAAGCGATGAGGAGAACGAGGATCTCATCTCCTGGGCACGAGACATCAGTATATTCATAGAAACTCAAGCTGCTGCCGAAGTCAATGACTCATATCCTGTTGAACTCCAAGGAGAGACGTCCGATCAAGAATGGTTGAGAACTAAGTTCAAGAGATGACAATTCTTTGACTATGCCACTCATAAATTACATTATGAGGACCGCTCAATCATGATGGCAATGATGGTTCTTAATTACTGGAGGAGTGAAGAAGAATGGACTGATGATTGGATGGACCAGACATCCAAGAGATAGTATACGGAGAAGCAAGTTGCTACGAGGCTACAGAAGATCAAGGCTCACAGAGCAGCCACCGAAGATCAATCTCTACCACCCTCCGAATACGCCATAGAAGACTCTCCACCATTCACTCAGAATATCAAATCTCCTGCCACCAGACGTCAAATGGCTGCTGCTGAACATCTGAAGAAGAAGTTAGCTGAAGAACAAGCTACAATAAAGAAAGAGGAAGATATGATGAAGAAGTTGGAATTCAAGGAGAAAATTCTAAACCAACTCGCCAACAAGCCCTTCAGAGTACAAGACTTAAGGTCATTCGAACAGAATCCTACTGAAGAAAAAGAAGGGAAATCACACACTCTGTATTGGCCCCGGCTGACCAACCATCCACTTCAACTGCAAAATTGGCAACCACAGCTCTCATGTCTACCGCTGAAAATCAAATTGTACCTGCTGAAGACTCTACATTCTTGGCAATTGAGCATGTGAATGCCAACACTTATCAGAGAGATCTCCAACATTATATTCATACGATGGTGGGACGGAGTATCGGAGAGCAAATGATACCAATCATGCACAAGGAAATTTCTACCAGTGTTTGAAGCCAAAGACGAGATTTTTGCCGTCCAACTCGATAACTTCGAGATCTTCTCCACTGGAATTTTTGCTGCAATCAAAGAGGGGGAAGAGAAGAGTTTAGCTGAAGAAGCAGAAAGAATAATGGAGCAAGAAGAAAGGATTCGTCGACTGGAAGCGAGAAGACTACAGGAAGAAGGGCTAAGGAGACAACGTGAAAAGGAAGAGAGAGAAGAACAAAGAAGAATTGAAGAAAAGGAAAGAATCAGAAGACAAGAACGAGAAGCTCTCGTGGACAACTTCATGAAGAAGACAATATAAACTCTTAGCAAAATGAAGAAGCCCACTGCCGGTTCCTCAAGTGCCAAGAATGCTGCTGATTCAGACTCTTCAACGACAAAGAAGTAATATCTCTCCAAACTCTACATCTCCTAGTTGTTTGAACAATCTTTCCATTTCAATTTGGGTTATGTGACTATACGGAAGAATATATGATTAACAATAAAAAACTAACCCAGGTTGAAGACAACATCTCATTGTCCAATGCTGATCTAAGTAAATAAACTGAAATTGCACACTTAGTGTAATCAGCAAACTGCGTGGAATGTGATGTGTGTGAAATGTTCCTGTGATAGCTTGATGATTTTATGCATGAATATGCTCTGTACTTACTTGGTAATATGACCTTGAAGCTATTTACCTGATTGATTTATTTATTGAGCAATACCCTTGATACGTTAAGGGGGAATGTTTAGGAACAATACTGAGTCTACGGGAGTTGAGACACTGAGAATAGAATTGATAGAAAACTTTTGTGTAATCTCAGTAATCAGCTTGCCCATGATCAGTCAAGAATTAAAGCTTAAAGTAGTGGCTTTTTTCGCACCAAAAAGGGGGAAATTGTTAGGAATATTGTTAGACCTCTCTAATGTAAACCAATTCATTATCATAGTTTGATATGTTTTGGTGGATCAAAGCTATAGCAACTCAGTATTGAGTCATTTGTAAAAAGTCTTATATAGGAATTCATACTCGAGTTGTAATAGATTAAGAAAAAGAAAGGTTCAAGTTTGCTGAAGGAGTCAGCAAACTCATCCAATTGCTGAAGACTGTTGAAGATCAGAACGATCAGCGATGCGAAAGAAGCAACGAGAATGCTGAAGAAGGAGCTCTAGCAATCTACGAACACATCCGACTCATAAAAGTAGTCAGCAGACAACAATCAACAATCAAGAGATAGATCACAAATCCAAATATCATACGGATTACAAGTTACGAGAAGAACCAACCAACCAAGAGGATGCAATAATCATCATGAAGAAAAAAGGGGTTCAGACCTACAAAGGATCCGTTCTGACAAGAGACAACTAAAGATAGATGTTACGCCAATCAGAGACAAAGGGACTTGAATAGTCTTTGTCCACCGCAGAAAAAGGAAGCATGTAGAGAGGCGAGCATTCCCTTTGAGTCTAACAGATAAGATTCAAATGGCTATTTGAGTCTTCACCTATAAATAGGTGGCATCCTTACTTGATTCAAAGGTTCGTGATTTTTTATATACAAGAGATAACAAAAGAGATCAAACTTATTCTCTCTAACACGCGAACTCATCCGAGCTAAGTTCTTAATTGAAACTTTTCGCAAGCTTTCATAATAGAAGCTCGAAGACCTGTGAAGTTTATCTTCAAAAGGTAACGTTAGGATTCTCTCTATTCCAGAAAGAATCTAGCAGTCATTATTGCGGTGCAAGAGTGATTCGTACGGGCTTCGCCAACACAAGGATAGGTTTCTGGAAAGAACTATAAAACTCCCAACAGTCGACGTTCGAGGAGAAGGGAGGTTTGTCTTCACTCTAAGGAGCAACACCGGTTGAAGATTGGAGATCGAGGTGCATGAAGGTGCACGCAGACCAAACGGAGGAGCTGCTCAACGTTAGAGATCAGGCCTAACCTTGTACTCATTCTTCTAGTGAAATTTTCAGTCAGAGGACTGGAGAGTGGATGTAGAACAATTGTTCGAACCACTATAAAAATCCTTTTGTCATTTACTTCTTTGCTACGCTATTTTGTTTGTTGGTTAAATCATTTGAAACTCAACACACCAAGTGTTGTAGTATAAACTGCAATCAATCTAATGATTACACGAGCTAAAACATTTAGATAAACACTTGCTAAGTCGAGACCTTAGCTGGACACATGCATGATAAACATTAATACTTCCACTGCGTATATCATAACTCTGATCGGGGACCAACATGTGCCCTTCAGATCTCTAAAAATGGAGATCTGATATTATTTGTGGGATGCCCATAAGCACCTCCTTGGTCAGGTGGGTCTATTCCTTTGTGGGTGACCCTTCCATGCTCTCGCAGCCCCAGGAAGTTGCGAGGGTCGTGACCATGGACCCAAAACTAAAGTTTTAAGGAAGGGATAGTTTGGGTTCTACCCCGTTTGTTGATTTTGGCTATCTCGTGAACCCCTACGAACTGTGCGAGTTCATCTTTTGAGGTCTTTTAGCGAGGACGGTACACGTCAGGAGTTCTCGCTTTCAGGGTTGGAGCCCCAGTGGGGTGATCTCTCCTATAGGGATCGAGGTCCAATAACCCATTTGGGGATTTTACGTAGTTCGATTGATCGATCTATTTTTTGTCCAAAAGTGGAGTTCAACGTTTTGAGCTCCTTTTGAGTTTTGCCACCCAAATTAAATGGCAAATGCATAATAACCGCAAAATTTGGTGGCGGTTTGAGCAGTTGAACGGGCGCCAGGTTTAATAACCATCACTTCTCTTGAATCTTCTTCATTATTTATGATGCATTCTCTCTCCTACTTTCTTCTTCTCCTCCGACAATTTTTTGCTCCCGATCGCATTTTCGTTCGATCAATCGTCCGTGCTTGCTTTCGCTCCTCAGTTTATAAGGTAGCATCTCTTGTCTCTGTTCTCGTGAGTTCTCTCATTCTTTTTTACATTTTTGGACCTTGGGGGAATTATAGGACTCTCGATTTTCTACATTAGAGGCTGGTAGGTTTCCCACCCTTTGACAACTATCACAGTTCTTGACCAACTCATATGCATCCTTGAAGATTGTGGGCCAATAAAAGACTGATTGAAAAGACTTTCGTTCCAGTCCTTTGACCTCCAAAATGTCCTTCTTAAGGTGTTAAGTGACATTGCTGCAAGATATCTGCAATTTCAACCTCTCTTTTACATCTCTTAAGAACCTGATCTAAGCAAAGCTTGTACAGATAAGGCTCATCCCAAAAATAGTTCTTCACATCATGGTAAAACTTCTTCAATTTCCGCCCTTTCAAATATGGAGGAAGAAGTCCACTTGCTCTAAAATTTGCAAAGTCTGCAAACCAAGGAGGTGGATTAAAAGTTACGCTAGAACTTGCTCATCGGGAAACCACTCTTGCACTGGACTATTTTATTCTCCTTTAGAATCTCCTTCCATTCTAGACAGATGATTATCAACTTGGTTTTCAGTATTATTCCTATCTTGAATTTCTAAATCAAATTCTTGTAATAGCAGCACCCTTCTAATAAGTCTAGGCTTAGCATCCTTCTCAGAAAGCAGCTACTTGATAGTCAAGCGATCAGTATGGACCACCACTTTTTCTCTAACAAATATGCTCTGAATTTCTCTAAAGCAAATCCCACAGCCAAAAGATCTTTTTCAGTGGTAGTGCAATTCAACTGGGCATCCATCAATGTTTTTTTAGCGTTGTAGATGGGATGAAATAGCTTTCCTCTTCTCTGCCCTAACACAGCTCCAATAGAAAAATTACTTGCATCACGCATAATTTTAACTGGCAAGGACTAGTCTAGAACACACATTATGGGAGCTGTTACCAAAGCTTCCTTCAATGTGTTGAAAGGTGTTAAAAATTATTCATTGTAAACATATGTTGAATCATGCTCCAAAAAGGAACACAATGGCTTTCAGATTTTGGAGGAATCTTTATGAACCTTCTATAGAACCCAACATGCCCTAGGAAACTCCTAACTCGTTCGACTGATGTGGGAGGATGTAGTGTTTTAATGACAAATACCTTATCTCTATCTGCCTAAATTCCCTTCTTTGAAAGCTTATGACCTAGAACAATGTCTTCCTTCACCGTGAAATGACATTTTTTCCAATTGAGGACTAAATTGCATTTCTCACATCTTTCTAGCACTTTTTCCAAATTATCCATACAAGAATTAAAGCAGACTCCAAAGACTGAAAAGTCATCCATGAAAATTCAAGAAAGACCTTCACCATTTATATAAATATTGTCGTCATGCACTTTTGAGATTTTGCGGGTGCATCAAACAACCCAAATGGCATTCTTCTTAATGCATAAGTGCCAAAGGGACATGTGAAGGTAGTATTTCTTGGTGCTCTGGTTTAATAGTGATCTGATGGTATCCAGAGTATCCATCCAAGAAACAATAGTAATCCTTGCCAACTAAACGATCTAGCATCTGATCAAGGAATGGCAAAGGGAAATGGTCCTTCCTTGTAGCATTGTTGAGCTTCTTGCAATCAATGCTTATCCTCCAGCCTGCAATTGTTCTGTTATAAGCTCATTATTTTGATTCTCAACAACTTTAATGCCTCCCTTCTGCGGGACATATTGAAATGGACTCACCTAAGAGCTGTCATAAATTGGAAAAATTATTCCATCATCCAACCATTTAATAACCTCTTTCTTCACAACCTCCTTCATCATTGGATTTAGTCTCATCTGCCTTTAAACTGAGCTCTTTGAGTCATCCTCTAATAGGATCTTATAAATACAGAGAGTTGCGCTAATTCCTTTTATGTTAGCAATGGTCCAACCAATAACCTTTTTGTACTTCTTCAAAACTTTAATGTGCCTCTCCTCCTCTCTGTCTCCAAATTAGTAGCTAATATAACTGGACGAGTTACCTTGTCTCCCAATCAAGCATACTTTAAATGTGTAGGTAGAGGTCTCAATGTCAATTAAGAGGGTCCTTAATGGATGGTTTTTGCACTTGAATTCTTGTTGAAGGCATTTCTAGCATCTCAAACCTCTCCTTGTAAGCTCTTTGCATATTAACCCCATTCAATTCTTTGCTGGTCTCCAGCTCATCCAGAATTTCTGGATCTTTGTCATAAATTTCATCCAGCTTGTCATACACCAAAGATTCAACCATGCCAATTGCTGAACACTCCTCAATATCATCTCTTTTTTGCTTCATTGTTCTAGACATGTTGAAAGTGACTTGCTAATCATGAACTTGCATTATTATTTCATCATTCTTAACATCAATTAAAGCTCCACCAGTCTTTAGAAAAGGTCTTCCTGATATGATAGGAATCTCTTCATCTACTTCAAAATTCAAGATAATAAAATTAGCAGAAAAAAAATTAGATGATCCACTTTTACCAGAACATCCTCAATCTTTACTTCAGGGTAGACTGTAGATCTATCTTCTACTTATAAAGTAATTGTTGTAGGTCAAACACCTCCTATCCTCAACTACTAGAAGATTGACAGGGGTATCAAGTTTATGCTAGCTCCTATATTACACAAAGCTCTTCCTACATCTTTCCCTCCTATGGAACCAGGAATTGTGAAACTCCCTTGATCCTTGAGTTCAACTAGTAGTTTTTGGTTGAATTAAGCACTACTCTCTTCATACATGGCCACCGTTTCAATCTCTACCAAGGGTCTTTTCTTTGTCAACACATCCTTAAGAAATTTTGCATAACTTGGCATCTGATCCAGGGCTTCCACAAATGGGATGTTGATGTGCAGCTGTTTGAGCATATCAAAGAATCTACTATACTGAACTTCATGTTTCTTCTTTTTAAACCTCTGTGGAAAAGGTGGAGGTGGAGGGATATATCTAACTGATTATTTCTCTTGCAAACTGCCCTCAACCTCCTCATGTTGTTGGCTTGCTGACAGCTCCCTTAATATTCTTGGTTACCTCAAGACATTCCTTTTAAGCTTCATTTTGAGGTGTAGATGTATTTCCACTATCTTGCAGCTTTGGAGATATCTCAGCCTACTTAGTACCACTCCTTAGAGTTACAACATTCAAATGCTCCTTCCTGGTCATGAATAGATCGTGTCACCAGGCAAAGTACCGTGTGACCGATTCCTTATCTCAGTAGCCATTTGACCAATATTAATCTCCAAATTTCTAATGATTTCCTCTTAAATCAAGCTTCTAGCTTCACTTTTTACCGTGAAATCATTCATTAAATTCTCTAAGGAAGGAGCAAATTGTGATGGTATTTGCATCTATTCTTGTTTCACTTGCTACTGACATTTAAATTAAAGGGATTTCGTTGTCGTGAATTGAATCACTTAATCCATGTAAGCCCAGATCGATAATTCGATATCAAAATAAATTACTATGCCTATGATTAATCCTAGCATGCTCCTATTGAATATGTAAAAGAAGGTTTATGCGGAATACCAGGATTGTAGAACATGAAGAACGCGATGCGCAGAGATTTGATCCTTGATCCTCTTTCTTACGCAACAAGATTTAATCCTACTAGATGAAGGAATTAAATCTATGAAATTAATAATAATTAATTTCTAAATTGAGGAGAGAGAAGAAGAAAATGATCCTCCAGATTTGATCTGTATCCCAGCTCCGATCCGAAAATCTGGTGAAGATTCCTTCCGAATTTTGTGCCTATCGAGAATCAAAATCTCCTCGTTCTCATATCTTCGGTCGCCAATCACAGCTCCCAAATCCTGGTATGCTACTTTGCAACTTATGATCTTGTGGTGTGTTGTGATCTGAGAACCTGATACCTATTTATAGGTAAAATCTTTATCTCAAATGGGCTTGAGCTTTCATGGGCCAGACCAGGGACCAGTATGCAAATAGCAAATAAGGCCTATCAATGAATTAATTCTCATATTTAACTCAGAATATAATGAATTAATTAATGTTGATTCATGCCACCAGAGAATCAATATTGTCCTACCTATTTTCCAGCACGTTGTGAGGAACAGATTACATAGGCTCGGTATATCCCTACAATTAAGGTTACAAACATTTATTTATTAATTTAAGCTCTGACAAGCTATTAAATTAATTAACGTCTAATATTCCTGAGTCAATCCACTCAACCTTTTTCACTCAGAACTTAATCAGCATGCAAGACATTAGCATAAAAACCTTTTGAGTTGCTCAGGGGATGTCGCCATCCTATACTCGATGTGGTTACCTAGTTATAGTACAAGACAATCATACACAAATTGCTACCACCCTAAATACAGATATGCAAGCTCGTCTAGATTCTTTCACTGTATCTCAAAGTGATACACAACCTGTGTATACTTCCATACCTTCATCTAGGCTTAGGATCTCATCAAGCCACCTAGATCAAGATTCTTTAATGTCCGATAAAGGAATCGATCTTAACTTAGGTCCTATCAATGCGCACCCCTGCACCTGCATACCAAGCAACCAAGATTAGTTACTTATTACTGTGTATGCTAAAGCCTATACCGACTGTCTATCTTGGGATTGTCTCAGTTGTGATAACTATTTATATCTCGCTAGGTCAAGCGATCCATACGATCTTCCATGATCTTCTACACAACGTATGATCTCCCTATCGAAGAGATAAGAGGATAAGAGCGATTGTAAAACATGTTTTGATAGTCTTACCCGGCTTCTTTTCTACTTCTGTCTTGAACTCTTTGAATCTCTCAAAACATTATGACTTGCAGCGAAGCAAATAAACATATCCAAACCTTGAGTAATCGTTAATAATTGTGACGAAGTACTCATAACCTCCACAAACTTGCGTGGATATTGGTCCGCATAAGTCAGAATGGATCAGTTCTAACACATCCTCTACTCGAGACTGGAGTGCCTAAAAAGGTCTGGTCGTCATCTTTCCTTCTATACAAGATTCACAAACTTGATGAGGTACCACTTGGAACGATTCCAGGAGACCATCATTCACCAGTCTTTTAATACTCTTTAGACTGATGTGACCTAGTCTAAAGTGCCAGAGCTATGTTTGATCCTCATTGGAAGAAGTCTTTCTCTTTAAATGATTATTATTGGATGAGTTTGTTGCAACATTCACGAAAGATTTATGCATACAATTAATGATATAGAGAGAGTCAATCAGTTTTGCATGACAGATCACACTGTTATTACCAATAATAGAAACACCACTATAAAAAATAACTGAAAATCCATCATTAAATAACTTGGAAACTGAAATTAAGTTCCGCCAAAACACTGGCACATATAAAACATCTCTAAAAATCAAAATATTGTTTTCAAAGCATAAAGTAAAATCTCCCATGGCTACTGCTGAGACTCGCTCTCCGCTGCCCATTGAGATGGTAACCTTGTCATGTTTCAGCTATCTTGTCGGCATGAACCCCTGCAAAGTATAACAAACATGATCAGTAGCTCTAGTATCCATGTTGTGTGCTGCAGCAAGGTAACTACAGAATTATGCGCAAGTATACTCAATCGACAAGTAATATAGTCTAGGAGACCAGATATCGAACCCTAGAGAGTGTTTAATCAAGCCGTGCACACAATATTGCTTGCAAAATAGGTTTGTGTGATGATTTTCTAAACTAAAATTGCATAAATGCATAAATGATAAAACTAATTAAAGCTAAAATGATTAATAATTGTTCTTC